>PVIA01003761.1:0-158357 GCA_004024845.1 Tonatia bakeri
GTGTGCAAAGGCTGTCAGGGGATGGGTGAGGAACAAAGCAGTCACTTCCAGCATGGGGGTGAGGCCAAGGGCAGGCTTTCTGGAGGTGCTGTCACTTCCAGAAAGCCAGGTGAGCTGGGACTCAGCTGGGGTGATGACAGCACATGGCTGCATTTTGGGGATCCCCACCTGGTGCCTGGTGCTGTGTGGGGTCCTGAAAAAAGCTGAGAGATCGTAGTTGTCCCCATTTTACAGGTGAGGTAACTGAGGTCCAGAAAGAGGTAAAGTTTGAGCAGAGTTTCTGTGCCAGGTCCATTGGACTTTAGAGCCACACTGCCCTCTGTGGCAGGCCCAAATCTCCAGCCCGTTGAGGGACTGGGGCAGTCCTGGTCCTTTTCTCCTGCTACCATCCTATGCCAACCAGGGGTCTCACACACTTACCACCCTTCTCAGGGCAGCGAGAGATGGAGCTGCTGTGTCCAGGATGAAGCTCCAGGTCTGGGGGGCGCTGACCAGCCTGGGCTCCATGCTGCCCTGCAGTTCCCTCAGAAGCCACAAGCTTCCTTGGGTGACAGGTAGGTAGGCACCGAGGGCCGGGAGCTGGAATGGGACAAGGCTTCCCATCAGGCTCTGCACCTGACCTGGCTCCCCCTGCAGTCTCCCACCACGACCCGGAGATCCCCTTCAACCACAGCTTCATCGAGCCGCCCTCCGCTGGCTGGGCCTCGGACGACTCCTTCTCTTCTGATTCCGTGTCTGGAGAGGAGGACGAGGGTCCTGCCTACTGCGTGCCACCCCAAGAAGGTAGCCCCCCTCCAGCCCCCTGGGTCACCTTCCAATCCTGCTTGGGTGTCTGGGAATCCTTCTGACCCCTTTGTCCTACAGAAATAACCACCCCTTACTTCTATAGAGCTCTACAAACTTCTACAAACTTCTACTGTGGTATCTAAAATGGAAACAAGATAGATTCCCGTCCCTACCCAACTTCTAGTCTGGTGGGTGGTCATCGGACACTTGCAGGATGGAGTGGCATGCGCTTGGATGGAGGACGTACAAGGAAGGGCTGTAGTCCAGCCAGGTCGGGGCAGACTGAGGTCAGGGAGGATGTCTCAGTGCTTGTGATATTGGAGTCGAGTCTAGCAGAACTAGGAGTTAGCCCAGTGACAGGGAGAGGTGGCCATGGAGTTTCAGGAAGAGGGAACAATGCACGTACACGAAGGCCCAGAGGTGAGAGGGGCTGGTTAGAGTATGGCTTTAGGTCAGAATAGGGAAGGAGGGAGGGGAGAAGAGAGTGTAGAAGTAGTGTCTGTGGGGCAGGCCCCGCCCTGCCTCTTTGCATCCTCATCCCCTACTCTGCCCCATTTTGGGGCCTCCCAGAAGATACTGACCTGGGTAAGTAAGCCAGATGGGACGCGGTGGCCAACCCATTAGCTTTGGCCAAGCTCTTCTGTCTCCTCTGCCAGGAATAGTCCCTGTGGCCCAAGCAGAGTCACCAGAGGCCAGCCTGGTTGGAGGTCCCTTCCCTCTCCCTGAGGATGCCTCCACACCATTTGCCATCCCGCGCACCTCCAGCCTAGCACGGGCCAAGCGACCGTCAGTCTCTTTTGCTGAAGGCACCAAGTTTGCACCGCAGAGTTGCCGGAGCTCAGGGGAGCTCTCCAGCCCGCTCCGAAAGCCCAAGCGGCTCTCCCGGGGCACTCAGCCAGGTCCTGAAAACCAGGAGGCTGAGGAGTCCACAGGCTCTGAGCAAGCAGAAAGGGATAAAGTGCCTCCTGGAGCTGCCAGCCCCAGGGATTCAGCCATTGGCCACCGCCGGCTTCCATTTGGTGGCCGGACAGTGGCTGAGCGTGTGGAAGCCATTGAAGGCAGTATCCAGGAAAGCTCAGGCTCTATAACTACAATCTACATGCTGGCAGGGACGCCCCAGGAATCTGAGAGCCCAGTCCGGTCTGTCCTCCGCCGTTTTGGTAGCTTCCAGAGAGGCCAGGCAGGGCCCAAGGTCAAGAGTGCCATCCCTAAGCCTCCACGTCGGGCACTGAGCCGGAACAAGGGCAGCTCCGGGGTGGCCTCTGGCTCTGCCAGTCAGAGTCCTGGCTCAGCCACAAGTGAGGAACTCGCTGGGGCCCTGGAGTCTGCAGGAACAGGGCCAGAAGAAGTGGCCAGGGGACCAAGGGATGGCATCAAGAGCTCAGGGAGGGTCCAGGAGCCAGCCCCCGAGGGTGGGCCCCCAGAACAGGAGCCCCAGAAGCTGACTGATGAGGAAGGGCAGGGGGAGCCCCAGTATGAGAATGTTACACCCATCTTTGGGCCACCAGAGCCCTGAGGACCATGAATTTGGGGAGTGGGAAGACTGTGGATGGGGGGCTAGGCATCCAAACTGCCCTTGCATCAGGTTGCATTTTGTGCTGAAAAAAGGCCCCAGGGCCAGGACAGACCTACCAGGCCCTCTGCCTGTCTGCGGGGAAGTGTTCGAGGTGGAGGCCAGCTGGCTGCGGGCCCTGGCAGCACTCAGGGGGTGGTCTGGAAAGCCTGGGCAGAGACCCCGTGGGATGGGGTCAGGAAGGGGAAGACAGGGGCTTTTTCTCTGCTGTCCTGGACTCTGTCTGCCCCAAAAGGCTGTTCTTTCCTTCATTTGCAAAATATTTTTCTGAAATGGGAAACAACCTAAATATTTGAAGATTGGTTAAAGGTTTTTCCTTAATGATAGGTTCCTAACCAGCCACGACAAATGTTGTGCAAGAACATTCAGTATGGGGGGTAGGGAAGGGTGTCTGTGCTATACTATATAAGTGTAAAACTAAGTGTTCTTTTTATAAATTACATTTCTTCTTGTGTCGGGATACATGTTTAGAATTCTTCCTTTTGTGTATATTTTGTGATTGTTTTATAAACTTTTTTTTGAAGGATGTAAGCACACAAAATTTCAAAGGAAAGGTGTCAAATGACATTTTTCTTAGATGAGATTGATCTTTTTAAACATTTGTATAATTTGCAAATATTTTACAGTGAATGTTTTTACTTTCTCGCTAGATTTTTTAAAAAAGCAATATTCTTTGTTAAAAATAAGTAGGACTAACATCACAGACATGTATGAAGTAAAAATGTGATTTCCCTCCTCCCAGAGGAGGCTGGGGGACCAGGGAGGGGCCAGATTTACTTCCCACTGAAGCCTCCAGGCTCATCCTGAGCCCCCTCCATTCTCCGTGCGTTGCCTCCTGAGGGAATGAGCGCAGCTCCCTGCTGTCGCGGTGCTCGGTGTCTCATGAACAGCTCCCATGCTTCCTTTCAGATGTTTCTCTGTGCACATGAAAACGGAAGAGCATACTGCTCTGCCACTTGCTCTTTTACTTAACAATACAACACATCCTGGGTATCTTCTGGTGTCAGTAAACATACAGCTACCTCTTTTTACAAAAAATGGCTACGTGAGATTCCATCATGTGCAAATAACACAGGTTATTTAAACTGTCCCTACGTATGGGGACTTGGGTTGTTTCTAATTGTTCTGATACAATAAATGATGCAGCATACAACTTTGTCCGTGTTTCTTTTTATATTTGTGCAAGTTTTTCTGTACGAGATTCCTGGGAGTGAAATTGCTGAGTTATGAGTGAGAAAAGTAAACATTTGTGTACTTATTCCAAATTGTCCTCCAAAAGAGTTGTACGGTTTTCGTATTCTTACAAATTATGGGTATATCTATTTCCTTACACCCAATCTGATAAGTTTAAAATGGTGTCTCATTGTTTTAGGCCAATAAAAATAAAACAGGTCGAAACTTTTTTTCATAGATCAGTCATTTAAAAATATATTTTATTTTTAGAGAGAGGGAAAGGGAAGGAGAAAGAGAGGGTGAGAAGCATCAATGTGTGGTTGCCTCCCACATGCCCCCACTGGGGACCCAGTCCGCAACCCCTGAGTGTGCCCTGACTGGGAGTTGAATCAGTGACACTTTGCTTCATTGGCCAGCACTCAATCCACTGAGCCACACCAGCCAGGGCAGAAAAGAGTCATTTTTATTGAGAACTATAGTTTTAGTTAAAGTTAAAACTTCAAAAAAAAATTAAAATGATCAGATAAAAAAATTATTTTTGCTTTTTAAGCAAAAAATAGTACCATTAAAATCTGAATTTTGAGTGTGTTACTTACCTTGACTCTTAGCTCGTTGGGGACAGTAATCAGAACCCCGCATCCACCCGTTGCCTGTGCCTGCTGACCTGCAGCCATGCATAGGTGCGTCACCATCCACATGGGCCAGGCTGGTGTTCAGATCGACAGTGTCTGCTGGGTGCTCTACTGCCTGGAACACGACACCCAGTTCAATGGCCAGATGACAAATGACAGGATGATTGTCAGGGGTGAGATGACTCCACATCTTCAGTGAGACAGGCTCTGGCAAGCAAGTGCCCAAGGCAGTGTTTGTAGACCTGGAATCCAGTCATTAACAAGTTTGCACCAGTGCCTGCTGCCAGCTTTTCCACCCTGAGCAGCTCAGCACAGGCAAGGAAGATGCCACCCAATAACTGCCTGTGGACACAGGTAAATACCATTGGCAAGGAGAGACTGACCTCGTGTTGGACTGAATTTGGAAACTGGCTGACCAGTGCACAGGTCTTCAGGGTTTCTTGGTTTTTCCCAGTTTGGGAGAACTGGTTCTGGATTCCCTTTCCGGCTGAGGGAATGTTTGTCGATTACGGCCAGAAGACCAAGCTGGAGTTCTCCATTTACCCAGCCACCCAGGTTTCCACAGCTGTACTGAAGCCCTACAACTCCATTCTCACCACCCACACCACCCTGGAGCACTCTGATTGTGCCTTCTTGGTTGACAACGAGACCATCTACGACATCTGTCATAGAAACCTTGATACTGAGAGCCCAACCCACACTACGCTTCACCGCCTCATTAGCGAGATTGTGTCCTCCATCGCTGTTTTCCTCAGGTTTGACGGAGCCCTGAATGTCCACGGGACTGAATTCTAGACCACCCCGGTGCCCTATCCCCGCATCCACTTCCCTCTGGCCACATACACCCCCGTCATCTCTGCTGAGGAAGCCTACCATGAACAGCTTTCTGTAAGAGATCACCAATGTGTGCTTTGAGCCAGCCAACCAGATGAAGTACGATCCTTGCCATAGTAAATACCTGGCTTGCTGCCTGTTGTACCGTGGTGACATGGTTCCCAAAGATGTCAATGCTGCCATTGCCACCATCAAGGTCAAGCACAGCATCCAGTGTGTGGATTGGTGCCCTACTGGCTTCAAAGTCAGCATTAATTACCAGCCCCCCACTGTGGTGCCTGGTGGAGACCTGGCCAAAGCACAGCAACCTGTGTGAGTGCTGAGCAACACCACAGCCATTGCTGAGGCCTGGGCTCGCCTGGCCCACATGGTTGACCTGATGTACGCCGAGCGTGCCTGTGTCCATTGGCATGTGGGTGAGAGCATAGAGGAAGCAGAGTTTTCTGAAGCTTGTAAGGACATGGCTGCCCTTGAGAAGGATTAGGAGGGTGGTGTGGATTCTGTTGAGGGCAAGGAAAAGGATACTAATCACCATTCCTTTCAGTCCTGCAACATGTCACACTCAGAACTTCAGGTTCAACAGCTGGCAGGCATTAAAGCTTTCTGGCTAGATTTTCTTCACTTTTACCTGTGATCATGTCTTTTTCATGTATATCTGTATGATTTTCCCCTTATGTTTCAAAGTAAAGGCATTGAAAAAGAAAAAAAATCAGAATTTCTATGATTATTCTAAGATTGAGTTCTTTACATGTTATTTGCTTTCCCCAATTTTCAATGAGGTGTTCCTTTTTCTTGTTGATTTATGTATTTCAGGGATATTAAAGATGTATAACACAATCAGTGAATGAAGAAAATGGAAAGTATTATGGGGAGTGGTTAGGGAAGGCTTCCTGGAGGAGCTGTCCAAAAAGGGACTCTGAAGGCCAAAGGTGAGAGAAAAGCACCTGTAGAAACCACAAGCAATTCCATGTGACTGGAGCATCTAGGACCAAGCAGGCCCACCAACCTCTATGGAGAAAGATGCGGGTGGGGAGGAAGGAGTCTGTGTGGATCAGGTTGGAAAACTTGAACTTTATCCTGCAAGACAAATGGTAAAGAGTTTCTGATGAATTGTAGCAGAGGTCAGATTTACACTTTCCATAGCTCACTGGAATGGGGTGGGATGGAGAGATGGATTCCAGGGGCTGAGACTGGAGGCTGGATGAAGATAGGCAAATTAGGAGATGTGGCTGTAATCGGTGGGGTGCGGTGGAGAGGAAAAATAACACCAGGTGTTGACAGGATGGTTCATGGTCTCTAACTTCAGTAGGTAGTACTGTTAGTATCTGAGAAAGAATGGGAGGAATAGTTTTGGAGAGAGCAATTTGAGAGATGTGTTTTAAACAGTTGAGATGTGTATGAACAGCTGCCCGGAGACAGCCCTCAAGCAGGTGGCCTACTAGGACGATGGAGGGAAGGAACAGTTTGTTAAGCGGTGGTCGCAATCTTGTGAGTGGGCTAGCCTCTGCATGGTGGTGGGAATGGAATGGGTAACCAGCAAGGATCCCCTAAGCTGACAGGGGCAGGCATGGACTGAAAGTGCATGCGGCTTCACGGCGGCAGAGGGCGCACTCAAACTGGAGAACATGAAACAGGGAAGAGGATGCTGGGGCTCCCACAGCCCTAGGATGATAAGCGAGCTCCAAGAGCATGCCAAGGAGACCAAGTTCAGTCTGGGGAATACCGAGGGTCCTCCGAGGTCAGGCTAGTTCCTCCGGTCAGGAAGGCGAAGCCGGGCAGCTAAACCTCCAGAGCCTGGGCTCCATTCGCCTGCACGGGCAGTTCCTTCGAGGAGGTCCAGCTGGCTTATCGGGCTAGGAGCTGGAGCTGGAGCCCTCCCGACTCCACGGATTCTCCTGGAAGCCTGACTTGTCTTTGCAGCTTGGTGTTGCCCATCGCGTCATCCTAAAGAGGCACTTACCTGAGGGAGATGTCCAGGAATGGGGTGAAGGTGGAGCAGGGCAGTGGGTATAGGATAGTCAACCCGGGCATGGTTCCCAAAGGGACCAAGGGCAGTGAATCAGAGTCTGGATGGGGCAACGGGAGACACGGTGCTAGGGGAAACAAAAGCCCCAAACTCCCCCCTGGGGATCCTCGATGAACACGTTCCAGGGATCGGGCAGATTGCACCCAGAAGCGGAGTCAGTGAGTCAAGAAAGCAAGGAAGAGGCACACCACGCCTGAACTGGGGTCTGGAGAACTGAATAAGCAGACGGCTCCTGGATGGAGGACATTAGGAGCAGGGAAGCGATGAACCAGAATGGTAGCTACTGGGGAGGAGGCACTGGAGGGGGCGTGGAGGAATGACCCACAGGGAGCCAGAACATCGAGGCGTGGAGCCCAGGGCCGAGGGGAAAAGGGGGACTCTTTCAGGCCGGAGAGCATAGTGCAGAAGCCGAGCTGGGTGCGCTAGGGGAACGGGAGAGCAGCTAGGGAAATCTGGGGGACGCCGACAGGACGATCCCGAACCCAACCCGAGGCACAGCTTCGGAGTGGAGCTCCCGAGAGGCAAAAGGGCAATGCCTCCAAAGGCTCTGGCCAGGTTGTGACTCCAGTTTAAAGGAGTAAGGCACAGCCTCTGCACCATGTTCCACCAGCACCCTCAGCTCTCTTGTTTGTCTCAAAGTCCGGCCGGAACCGGCTTTTGCTCGCCACGGGGCGGGCGTGTGCCCGCTCATTGGCCAACGCCTGTTTCCAGCCCTTACTCAGCCAATCAGCGTGCAGCAGTGTTTTCATCTTGGGGTCCTAATAAAAGGGCTGGGATAAAAGGGGACAGAAAAAGCGCCGGCCGGGCCCGACACACATCAGTGGGAACCGGGTGAGCTGCATCCTGGGATTCTGGGCCTCGGGTGAGGGTGCGGGGGTGGGGGCGTAGGGAGACGACGTGTGAATAGAAAAAGATTGGGTGGATGAGGAGCTGCCAGAAGAGATGACGAGTTGAGGAGGCGCAAAGGAATGGAAGGACGGGGATCTTCCATCGAAGCAGGAAAATTGCCTGGGAAGCCGCCCAGGATGAGGGTCGCGCAGGTGGCTCGCGCCGCCGGTTTGAACCGGCTTCGCCTCGCCCATGCGGGGTTCGCGTGGCCGCGGCGCCTAGCGACCTAGACAGCGGCCAATGGAGCGGCAGTTCCTGTGCTATCAGGCCAATCAGTGAGCCCTGGGCGGACCTTACCGGAGCTCGGTGCGCTGATCTTCTGGTTGAAGAAACCAGCTCTGGGGAAGGGTCTCCGGTGCGGGCGGGAGGGCTCCCACCAGGTTCCGAGCCAGTGGTCACTCAGGTATGCCCCTTCCCAGGCGTCGAAATCTCAGGGTGCTACTCCTGCAGACCCCCAAGCTCTGTCAGTACTGCTGGGAGCCAGGACTAATTCCACGTCCCTGATCAAGCGTTAGTCCCTTCCTTCTAGCATACCTCAGTTTACCTCTGAGTGAGCTGAGCGAGAAGTCTTCCTGCCTGGCCGGAGCGGCTCTCCAGCGTGGAGAGCAACCTTACAAGGCAGCCGTGGTGGGTGGCCCAGGCCCCGGGCAAGGCTGGGACTTTCTTCGCTGCGCGCACCTGCAGTCCGGGCCGCGGAGGGGTAAGAACCTCTGCGCTGCCGCAGCGGCTGAGCTTGGCGGCTCCGACTGGGCAGGGCCGGGTGCTGACGCCGAGGTCTGTGCGCAGGTGGCTGCAGAGCCGGAGCCGAGCCACCTCGCCGCGTCATGGCGCCCACCCTCGCCACTGCCCATCGGCGCCGCTGGTGGATGGCCTGCACGGCCGTGTTGGAAAACCTCCTCTTCTCGGCAGTCCTCCTGGGCTGGGGCTCTCTGCTCATCATGCTCAAGTCGGAAGGCTTTTACTCCTACCTGTGTACTGAGCCAGGTGAGACGGGCACCCCGACGGGCTCGGTCGGGGTGGTTCCTGAGTGGGGGCTCTTGGATAGGGTGAGATGGCGGTACAGACCTTAATAGCAATACCGCCTCGCTGCACAGCGCCTCCCAGTTAGCAAAAGCCCCATTTGATCCTAACCCAGCTCTACTGGGTACATACCATTGTCCCTGTTTTATGGACAAAGAAACTGAGGCTCATACTTCTGACTTGCCCAAGGCCACACAGCTGGGGACTGTAATAGTAATAGATCCAGAAACCCGAGTCCAGGGTGTTCTCTCCACCATCTGGGAACATTGCTGGACGCTTCTCCTCCCAGTGCTTAGCACATCACTTGCCTTGGAGTAAGTGTGTCACTCCGTCACTGACGAAGAAGGAACTCCTGACTCAGTGGCTGGGGTGTAGTAAGAGAGAGGAAGTGGTTTGGTCTCCACCCCATGGAAGGTTCATCTAGACTCTAGATGTTTTTTAGCAGACCATTATGGAGATTTTTAAGGGCCTATCAGATACAATTTGTCTATTTTTGCTCTTTTATGATTTTCCAAAAGACATTATGTTCCACAAGCTGTGAGAACATCTCAGTAGCCTTCTACCCCTATGAGGGGGTGAGAATAGAGGCAAGGGGGGGGCATTTGTGTAAATGACACTGGGTCTGTCCTTTCCCTTTGCCACACCATTGGTGGTTTGAGTGCAGACTGAGGATGCCGGTCTGCAGGAATCCGAATCCACATTCCTGCCTTCACATTTTTCAGCTCCATTTGAAGGTCCTAATTGTTGCACATGGGTAGGTTCAGCCCAACAGTGGGACTCAGGTGGCTGCTAGCGTCTACCCTCATGCCCCTTTCCTGGGCAACCTTGATAGGAAACATTTCCTTCTGTCCTCTTGTCTGCAACAGTTCAGCCTAACAGTTGAGCTCTGCAGTGCCTCTCTCCGGTGCTTTTTTTGTCAGCCAGCCCCTGCCTGAGTCCCTTTATATGGAGATAGCCCAAGCCTGACCCCCTAATCGTACCACCAGCATGCCTTTTCTTCCAAGAGGTCTTACTTTGGAGAAAGGAAAAAGTTTTGAACCAGCTCATGCTGCCTGTGACCCCCTGTAGAGTCCTCCCTGCTTTCTTTCTCTGATCTTCCCAGGATATTCCTGAGTGTGCCAGTCTCTAGGAAAGCCTAGTGGAGAGATTAAGGGCAGGAGAAAGGGAGTTCATGCACGTGCCCCTGGGTGAGGGCAGAGAATATATCATGTAGAACCTTTAGCCTTTAGCCACTCAGAAATATTTCCTGATAGCCTAAGGGTTCTTGGCAGACCTTTCCCCATGTCAGCAAGAAATCTTGGGCGATGAGAAAGTCACTCAGACCTTGTTCCTTAAACAGCTTTCTGTTCTGCCCAAGAGATGGTGGATTAATGACTTTCTGGAAGGAACAGGTTGGGATATTTGGCTCCTCCTCTCCTTCCCTCTCCCCTCCCTCTGAGATCATGACCCTTCCTGCTTGCTTCCTTGGCCTCTAGGCTTTTTAATAGCAAGTTTAAAAAGCAGAAAGAAACCTGATCACCCCCAGGTGAAGCTTTCTAGCATCTTGTCCACACGGGAGGACTGCTGTATTCAATTTTCTTTTTTTGACCCTCTTGGTATTGGAAGGTTAGATTTTAGTGTTCTTCCCAAGTTTGTCCACTGGTTTAATTTATTTGATGGTATCAGCAGCTTTGGGGCCAGTCACTTCATTCCTGTCTCAACCTTGGCTACTTCCTTCGTGTAAGTGGGAGGAGTCGGAGAGATCGTGCCAACCCAGTGCTGAGTTGGTATTTAAGCTCTTAAGGCTCGACTAGTCCCCCCAATAACTCAAAGTGAAGGTGAAGGGTCAGGGTGTGGGTTGAACATCAACTTCTTATCCCATGCCTTTGCTCCTTCTTCTGATTTTGGTTTTTCTGACTCTCTGGTAAACCCACTGACTCAGCATCCTGGGCGGACAGGCCTGCTGATTCTACACAGCTTATCTCTCTGGCTTCTTGAAGTCCAAGGAGCCTGTCCAAGTAGCCTGTCGCTTTTCAGGGCCAGGAATCCTGGTGCCTTGCCTGACTGGGAGTGACTGGAGGATTCAGGGTCAAGGTTTCTGCTGAGGTGAAATATTTTCAGACTTGGTGGACAGTTGAATCACAGAGGAGCAGTCAAGCCATTTGCTGAATTTATTGAATTAGACTTGTGAAAAGCTGACCAGCTTCCAGCTGATTGAGATGCAAATTTGTCACTTTTTGTTGCTTTTAGAACTGATGCTCTTTGGTCTGTTCTCTAAAGAAAATCTGAACCTGTTGAAAGTTCTCAGAACTCTTTCTTGAGACTCCAGCCAGAATCTGGCCGCAGACACAGTGCCAGGTTCCAGCTTGGTGAGGTGGGAGGAGGGAAGAAAGAGCCCCTTTCTCTGTTGCCCCTGAGCTCTCTTTGCCTGGCCTGTGGGACAGTCAGGATTGATGACAGGGGCCAGGGCTGGGCATTTAGGCTTTGCGTCCCCAGTCCAGTCCCCCTGGTGTGGACAGGCCACTGATTGGGCTCCCAGCCCAGGAGGAATGGGGCTTTTCCAGTACTGTGTCCTTCGGCCTCCAGGTGGCCGCTGTAACCTCCCACACCTGACCCCTTTCTCTATTTTCTCTGTCATCCGGGGGCCCACTTCAGCAGGGTCAGCTCAGAGGGCTGGCACTACCTGTGGCTGTTTTATCTCTTCTGTCGTGTAACCTGTGCAGACATCGTTGAGGTGCTGTCCTGGGGTGCAGAGCAGTCCTGGCCCTCAGGAAATCCTTTCTGCCAGCATCGATCGAGTCACCACATACAGACCTCTATAATTTCAAGTGGTGGTCAGCACGCTGATGGACAGCAGGGTGCCTGGACTGAGAGTGATGGTGGGGATCTGATCAACTTGGGTGGGAGGGCCTCTCTTATGTCTGGGCAGAAGTGTAGAGGGTGAGGTGGGGGTGAGTCAGGAGAGGAGGGGGCAAGGAGCCCCAAAGTGGGCTGCATATTGGAGAAGAGGGGAGAACAGACTGAGGGGTGGGAAGGGCCCTGGGCCTACAGGGTGGAGGAGGCTGCTTGGGGAGACTGGATTTTATTTTCAACGCAAGAAGAAGTAAAGGAGGCAAGAGGGGGAGATCAGTTTAATGTCTTTACACTTGGTGAATTGTTGAAGGCTTGTCAGTGCTGGGTGGGGTGGGGGCGGAGAAGATGAGAGACAAGGGCTTTGCCCGAGGAAGTCACAGTCCAGCCCAGCCAGACACCAAGGCAGGCCCCAGGTCTGTGCTCTGGATCACTGTGGTCACTTCACCTGTGGTCTTAGGGGAGAGCCCACTTGGTATTGGAAGGTTAGATTTTATGGTTCTTCCGAAACAAAGCTGGAAGTAGCCTTTGAGGTTCTGAGAGGGCACAGGGGTTGTTGTCACCCAGGGAGCCCCACCAGGCTGGGTCCCCACTAGGCTGGACCGAGGCTGCAGATGTGGACAGGAGACATTCCTGTGGCTTCGAGGCTCTCCTTGATTGATTGATTGATTGATTGATTGATTGATTGACTTGATTTACTCTTTATTGCATTTTTAAAAAATATTTATTTATTTATTTTTAGAGAGAGGGAAAGGGAGGAAGAAACATCAGTGTGCGGTTGCCTCTTGTGCGCCCCCAACTGGGAACCTGGCCCACAACCCAGGCACATGCCCTAACTGGGAATACAACCTGCAACCCTTTGGTTCACAGGCTGACACTCAATCCACTGAGCCACACCAGCCAGGACTGATTTAATCCTTTTTTTAAAATTTTTTTCCATTACCATTTAGTTCCCCTATACCCCTTCTCCCTAATTTTTTTTACTTTTTAAAAAACTTTTTTAAAGATTTTATTTATTTATTTTTCGAGGGGGGGAAGGGAGAGAGGAAGAGAGGGAGGGCAGCATCGAATGTTGTGTGATTGCCTCTCACAGGCCCCCTACTGTGGACCTGGCTCACAACGCAGGCATGTGCTGTGACTGGGAATCGAACTGGTGACCTTTTGCTTTGCAGTCTGACTGAGCCACACCAGCCAGGGCTAATTTCTTTTTATTTCTGTTGACTTCATTGGGGTGACATTGGTTAATAAAATTCTATAGGTTTTAGGTGTTACAATTCTGTAATACATCATCCGTATTGTATTGTATTATATTGTGTTCACCACCCCAAGTTCAGTCTCCTTCCATCACCATTTATTCCTCCTTGACCCTCTTCTACTCCCCCACCCCACTTCCCTCTGCTAATCACCATGCTGTTGTCTGTGTCTATGACTTTGTTTTTTTTTTAACCTAGCTCCCCAACCCCCCTCCCCTCTGATAGCTATCAGTATGTTCTCTGTGTCTGTGAGTCTGTCTCTATTTTGTTTTTTAGTTTATTTGGTTCATTAGATTCTACATGTAAGTGAAATCATATGGTATTTGTCTTTCTCTGACTGGCATATTTCACTCAGCATAATATTCTCCAGGTCTGTCCATGCTGTGGCAAAAGGTAACATTTCCTTCTTTCGTACAGCAGAGTAGCATTCCATTGTGTAAAATGTACCACAGCTTTTTTTATCCACTCATGTGCTGGTGGGTGGCACTTGGGCTGCTTCCAAATGTTGGCTACTGTAAATAACGCTGCAGTGAACATAAGCGTGCATGTATTCTTTCAAATTAGTGTTTTGGGTTTCTTCAGCTTTATTACCAGAGTAGAATCTCTGGGTCATAAGGCAGATCCATTTTTAGTTTTTTTTAGGTAACCCCATACTGTTTTACCACGGTGACTACAACAGTCTGCATCCCCAGAGGGTTCCCCTTTCTCCACGTCCTCTCCAACACTTGTTGTTAGTGATTTATTGATGGTGGCCATTCTGACATGTCTGAGGTGATACCTCATTGTGGTTACATTTCTCTGATGATTAGCGATGTTGAACATTTTTTCATAGGTCTGTTGGCCATCTCTGTGTCCTATACTCAGGTCCTCTGCCCATTCTTTTATTGGATTTGTTTGTTGTTTTGGTGGTGAGTTGTGTAAGTTCTTTATAAATTTTGGATGTTAACCCCTTATCAGATGTATCATTGCTAAGTATGTTCTCCTATTCAGTGGGTTGTCTTTTCATTTTGTTGATGGTTTCCTTCACTGTGTAAAATCTTTTTAGTTTGATGTAGTCCCATTTGTTTATTTTTTCATTTCCCTTGCCTGAAGAGATATATCAAAAAAAAAATACTATGAGAAATGTCTAAGGTTTTTACTGCCTATGTTTTGTTTGGGATTTTTATGGTTTTGAGTCTTACATTTAAGTCTTTAATCCATTTTGAGTTTATTCTTGTATTTGGTGTGAGAAGGTTATCTAATATCTTTTTTTTCTCACATATCTGTTCAATTTTCCCAATGCCATTTATTGAATAGACTATCTTTATCCCATTGTATGTTTGTGCCTCCTTTGTCAAATCAAAATTGACCATAAAGGTGTGGGTCTATTTCTGGACTCTGTATTCTGTTCCATTGATCTGTAGGTCTTTTTTATGCTAGTACCACGCTGTTTTGATTACTGCGGAATTGTAATATAGTTTGATAGATAGCATGGTTCTTCCAACTTTGTTTTACTTCTTCAAGATTGCTATGAATATTTGTGGTCTTTTGTGGTTCCATATGAATTTTTGGAGTATTTGTTTTAGTTCTGTGAAATACACCATTGGTATCTTGATAGGAATTTCATTGAATCTATAGATTGCTTTAGGTAGTGTGCACATTTTAATGATGTTAATTCTTCCTGTTTGTGAACACAGCATATGCTTCCACGTATTTGTATCTTTTTCACTTTCTTTTTGGAGTGTCTTCCAATTTTCTGAATATATGTCACTTACATCCTTGATTAAATTCATTCCTAGGTATTTATTTATTTATTTATTTGGTGCTCCCTCTGAAGTACTATTTTTTTATGCTATTGTAAATGAGACTGTTTTCTTCGTTTCCCTTTGTGATAGTTCATTATTGGTGTATATAAATGCAACTGATTTCTGGATATCTATTTTGTATTCTGCTACTTTAATAAATTCACGTATCAATTCAAGTAACTTTTTTTGTAGAGTCATTAGGATTCTCTATATACAGTATTGTGTCATCTGAAAATAATGACAATGACTTCTTCCTTTCCGATTTGGATGCCTTTTACTTTTTCTTGTCTGATTGCTGTTGCTAGGACTTCCAGTGCTATGTTGAATAAGAGTGTTGAGAGTGGACATCCCTATCTTGTTCCTGATCTTAAGGGGAAAGCTTTTAATTTTTGCCTATTGAGTATGATGAGGGCTGTGGGTTTCTCATATATGGCCTTTATTACACTGAGGTATAGTGCCTGTATTCCCACTTTGCTGAGAGTTTTTATCATAAATGGGTGCTGGATTTTACCAAATACTTTTTTGGCATCTATTGATATGATCATGTTTTCTCTTTTTTTTATTCTTCATTTTGTTCATGTGGTCTATCATGTTTATTCATTTGAAGATATTGTACCTGTCCTTGAATTCCTGGAATAAATCCCACCTGATTATGGTGTATAATCTTTTTAATGTATTGCTGGATCCAGTTTGCTGATGTTTTGTTGAGGATTTTTTTTTTAATTAAGATTTTATTTATTTATTTATTTATTTTTTTAGAGAGGAAAGGGAGGGAGAAAGAGAGAGAAACATCAATGTGCGGTTGCTGGGGGTCATGGCCTGCAACCCAAGCATGTACCCTGATTGGGAATCGAACTTGCGATGCTTTGGTTCGCAGCCCGTGCTCAATCCACTGAGCTACGCCAGCCAGGGCTTTGTTGAGGATTTTAACATCTTATGTTCTTCAGGGGTATTCACCTATAATTTTGTTTCTTTGTGGTGTCTTTATCAGGTTTTGGAATTAGGAGAGAATGCTGGCTTCATAAAATGAGCTTAGGATTCTTCTCTCCTCTTGAACTTTTTAGAATAGTTTGAGAAGGGTAGGTGCTAGTTCTTCTTTGAGTGTTGGGTAAAATTTACCTGGGAAGCCACCAGGTCCAGGGCTTTTGTTTGTTGGGAGTTTTTTGATTATGACTTTAATTTCATTAATTATAATCAGACTTTCTGATTCTTCCTGATTCAGTTTTGGAAGATTGTATCTTTCTAGAAATTTCTCCATTTCATCCAGATGGTCCAATTTGTTGGCATATAGTTGTTTGTAATATTTCTTATAATCCTTTAAAGTTCTGTGGAGTCAGTTGTTACTTCTCCTCTTTCATTTCTAATTTTGTTTTTTGGGGGGTCCTCTTTGTTTTTTCTTGATGAGTCTGGTTAATGGTTTTCAATCTTGTTTATATTCTCAAAGAACCAAGTCTTGGTTTCATTGAAATTTTGTAATTTTTTTTAGACTTTATTTATTTTTTTTTAAGATTTTATTTATTTATTTTTAGAGAGGGAAGGGAGGGAGAAAGAGAGAGAGAGAGAAACATCAATGTGTGGTTGCTGGGGGACATGGCCTGCAGCCTAGGCATGTGCCCTGACTGGGAATCGAACCTGCGATGCCTGGTTTGCAGCCCACGCTCAATCCACTGAGCTACACCAGCCAGGGCTAGACTTTATTTCTTTAAAAAAAAAATAAGACTTGGCTTTTCCAATTTTTTTAAAAAAGATTTTATTTATTTACTTTTGGGGAGAGGGGAAGGGAGGGAGAAAGAGTGGGAGAGAAACATCAATGTGCAGGGGATACATGAATCCGTTGCTTCGTGCTCACCCCCAAGTGGGAACCTGGCCCAGAACCCAGGCATGGGAATCGGACTGGCGACCTCTCAGTTTGCAGGCCGGCACTCCATCCGTTGAGTCACACCAGCCAGGGCTAGACTCTATTCTATTTGTTTCTGCTCTTACCTTTATTATTTCCTTTCTACTACTCACTTTGGGCTTTTTTTTTTTTTTTTGTCCATTTCGTTTAAGTGTAAATTTAGATTGTTTATTTGAGATTTTTCTTATTTTGTCAGGTAGTCCTATAATGCTATGAATTTTCCTCCTAAGGCTACTTTTGCTGTATCCCATAGGTTTGGGGTTGGTATGTTCTCATTTTCATTTGTTTCAAAGTATCTTTTCACTTCTTCCTTAATCTCATTGTTAACCCATTCACTGTTTACTAACATGTGATTTAGCCCCTGTGTCTTCGTGTGATTTTCAGCTTTTTCCCTTGTGATTGATTTCTAGCTTCATACCATTAAGGTTAGAGAAGGTGCTTGATATGGTTTCAGTTTCCATAAATTTGTTGAGACTTGTTTTGAATCCTAACATGTGGTCTATCCTAGAAAATATTCCATGTACACTTGCAAAGAATGTATATTCTGCTGCTTTTGTGTGAAATGCTTTGAAGATATCAATTAAATCCATCTGATCTAGTGTGTTATTTAAGGGCCACTGTTTCCCTGTTGATTTTCTGTCTGGAAGATCTATTCATTGATTTCAGTGGGGTGTTAAAACACCCTACCGTGACTGTATTACTGTCTATTTCTACCTTTATGTCCATCAAGATTTGCTTTATACATTGAGGTGCTCCTGTGTGGGATATACAAATGTTTACAAGAGTTACATCTTTTTGTTGGATTGTTCCCTTTGTCATTATGTGGTGCCCTCCTTTTTCTCTCACTGTAGCCTTTATTTTAAAGTCCATTTTGTTAGATATAGGTATTGCTATCCTAGCTTTTTAAAAATTTCGATTTGCATGAAATATCTTTTCCATCTCTTTACTTTTAGTCTGTGTGTACCTTTCGTTCTGAGGAGGGTCTGTTGTAGACAGCACATATGTGGGTCTTGTTCTCTTATCCATTCAGCCACCTGTGTGTTTTGATTGGAGCATTTATAAGTCATTTACATTTAAAGTGATTATTGATAGGTGTGTATTTATTACCATTTTATTCTTTTAACTATGTTCCTCTGTTGTTTTTTGTTTGTTGGTCTGGGAAGCTTGCCCTTTTTCCTTTAATTTTAAATAATAGCCTTGCTAGGTAAAACAGTTTTGGTTGTAGGTCCTTGCTTTTCATTACTTTGAATATTTCATACCAATCCCTTCTCAGGCCTTACCTTTTTATGGTCTCCTACACCCAAGGGCGAGGGGTTGATAGCATTCAAAACTCCCCTTTAACTTATATTGCTGTGAATATGACCACTTCTGCTCCCCTGCCCCCCCCCCCAGCGTATTTTGGATTTAAAAAAATTGTAGCAATGGGTAAAGAAGCCTGAAGGCTGGTGCCCACAGCCTCAGGATGTGTCACGGGGGGAGGTGGAGCCCTCGGCCCTCCCCACCAACCCTGCTTTCCTCCTTTTCATTTCATGACCCAGTTTTTCTCCCCAACATCCGCTGCTTACCCCACCTGGCTTCTTGGTGTGCTAGTAAGGTCCTATCCAGCTTGGGTTGGCTTTCACGGACCTCCTGGGGCAGTCCCATTCTCACAAGGTGACCACAGCTAAGGGGCTAGTCCCTGGCCACCTAGCAGAGCCACTGTCTGTGTCCTGCCTCTTGTTTGCTCTGTGTCTGAGGCTGACCTCTCACCTACATCCCCCCCTGCCGCCCTGGAGATGCTGCTTCCTGTTGCCGGATAGACTAAGGATTTGAGAGAAAGACAGGCATCCTGGAGCAGGGACCATCGGCAGGGTGGTCCTGGGGCTTGCCCCCAGGTCAGGGGCACTCAGTAAGCAGCCAGTCAGAACGGGGCTGCTCAGGAATTTAGAGGGGCCTCCAGCCCTCTGCCCTTTGTTACCTCGAGTATCAGCTGGCTAGCTTTTCTGGAGGCTCCCACTCCCTTTATTTCCCTAGGATGGGGGAGCCCCCTCTTCAACCCAGAGATGTCAAGGGAGCCTGAGTGGGGTCACAGCACCCGCTTTGTCCTCTGCTTTCTCTGTAAGATTTTGTCTGTGAGTCTTCTGTGAGTGAGGCTGAACAGTGCAGGCATTGTTCTCTTCCCTTTCCCCGGTTTCCTCCAGAGCAGTCGTGTGCCTGTTCGCAGCACACTCCGGCCGCATCAGTTCCCGGCCTGTCTTCTTGGTTCACCTTCCCCAGCTGGGCTGGGTCAGGCCGCTCTGGCCACCCACTGCGGAGGCATCTGTTTACTAAACAGGTACAGGTGAAGCGCAGAGCAGGCTGGACTCCAGTGAGGGCTGAGCTGTAGCTGCGGCAAGAGGGGCACCCCGGAGGAGCTTTGATGCTTCCTGGGTGTGTATCTGTTGTGTGTCTCCTGGCCTACCATGGCCCAGGTGGGAGTAGAGGGAGAGGAGTGCCTGGGTGTGACTTTGTTTGGGCATCTGCTTAATCTCTGTTTATTTATGTGGGCACTTTTACTGCCAGGAAATCTTCTGGGTTTCCTCTAGGGTGAAGGGCACTCTCAGGTTGCTCCACAGGCAGACAAGGGGCCACTCAGACACCTCCACCCCCACCCCTGTTCCTGGCTAACAGCCTGAAGGCAGGAGGGCCAGGTGGCTCCTTCGGCCGGGATTTCTTTAAGAGGGGGAGGCTGGTAGCTCAAAGTAAGGCCCCTGCTTCTGTGTGTAGTAGCTCTTCTCTGACCTGTCTGCTCATGAGCCCCTTGTCTAATAACTGGGGGTGATCAGATCTCTAAACAATTCAGATGTTTATGCCCTATCCCCACTTACAGAAAATTAGGGAGACTGCCTTGTGTATGTTGCCTTGGAATTTTATCTTTTCTCTCTTGGTGAGTACAGTCATGGATTTCAGGGTCCCCTGTGGTTCCTCTCTGGGAAGCCTCTGTAGGCATCCTGTTGCCTCAGAGACAGTGCCGGCTCGCTTCCTGCTGTCCTGTCCAGCTGTGGCTCCCTGCTCACAGCTGCAGGCCCTGTAGCATCTAGTGCAGTAATGGGCTCTAGACCCTGCACAGCCACAGGCAGGTCTCACAAGCCAGCAATCCTGGACCCTGGGGCACCCTCTCTACCCATCCACTCTGTCGCACTTGTGCTGGTTTGCTCATATCTGCACACCAGCCTGGAAATGGCTGTCATCCCACTTCACAACCAGCTCCTGTTGCTGCTGGCAGAGCTGTCACCTGGAGCCAGTGCCAACCTGTGAGGCAGCCCTGCCTTTCCAGAAGCTGCCCTACCTGTGGGTGGGCAGCTCAGCCTTCAGTCTGCCAGCTAAGTCAGTGTGTGTGACAGTTCCGAGGTGGATCCTCATGGGCTCAGATGACCCTGTTTGGCATGTGCATTCAGCTGCCAGTGGGTGGGGCCTCTTGGAGAAGTGAGAGAAAGTAGTGGGCTGGGTGGGGTGGGAATCTGACTTGTTAGGTTTGGTTTCTGTGGCTTCGGGAGGTTACAGTGTGGCTCTAATCTCCTTGAATCCCCTCTATCATCCATTTGTTTCTGTGCATCCTAGTTCCTTTCTTCTCTCTTGGTCCTTTCGGCCACTGTGATCTGACTTCACTGTTTTCATTAATTCAGTAAACAGCTGCCCTACAGCTGGACCCAAGGACCCGAGTAAGGTGCTGGGGACACAGGTGACTAGAACACAGTCGTCTGCTGTTCAGGGTTCCCCCGCCCCCCGCAGTGGGAGCCTAGGCACAAGCTCATGCTGCGGCCCCCGGAGTCAGGGAGCTCTGCTCGGAGTCGCGGTGCCGGCCCTGCTGCCAGTTGGCTGCAGCATTACCTCCATCTGGAGCCTCTAGTGATAGCAGCTGTAATAACTTCAGGTAGTGTTTATTGATCCCTTTCTGTGCTTGTGTGAACTCGAGAACGTGGTCTGGACTTTCTTCCCTAAAAATCTACGCGGCCAATACATGTGGTTAGATTGTGCTCATATTACAGATAAAAAACTGAAAAAGAGCAAGATTAAGTCATTTCTCCAAGGTCATACAAGTAGGAAGTGGAGAAATCAACACTGGGACCAGGCACCTCACCCTCAGTCAACATGCCCCCAGGAGGGCTTGTTGGTTAGAGGTTGGCGCATGGCATGATTCACCCAAAGCGCATCTTTTTCTGACCTTGGGGCAGCCCTGGGAGGCCTTTGCAGACCTCAGCTGTGCAGCCCTGGCGCCAGAGGGCCGCAGCTCTCTGAAGGGAGGCATTTCCTCGCCTCTCCCAGCGTTCCTGCAAATCTAATCAGAGGCCGCTCCTCTCGCTGTGAGATTAGTCAGCATCTCCTAACTAGCAGTCCCAGAGAGGAGAGCGTTCTTCAGCCCCGTCCTGGACCTGTCCCCCACCCTCCTGCCTTCAGCTGCCACAGCACTTTTCCCTTCCTATTTTGTTGTTTTGGTGCTGGGTGGACTTTGGAGAGGGTCATTAAGGGCCAGGATTATAGCACAGGTGTGGCCTCAGGGACAGTAAACATGGTGACTGTAGCAAGAAAGTGAGAAAGGTGCACCTCAACAGGTGACAGCAGGTAGGTGGGGACTGTTAAAGAACTGTCCAGGGGCTTCTACAACTCAGTATGTGTGGTGGTTGATGGTTGAAAATAGGAGGGGGAAGAGGTAGCATGTGGATGGTATGTTTGAGAAGTCCCCTGCACTTAGCATAAAGGGGGTCCTTCACTCCTTTCCAAACTTACCTGGGAGAACTACAGGGCATAGCAGTGAGACCAGCAGCTTGTCCTTCCCAGGAGGTCCAGCGTCAGCCTCCTATGTACTGGCTGCCTCTGTTTCCATGGACAGATCTGCTGACAAGGCTCTGGCCAACCTGGGGCCCCACTGCTAAGGCTGGGTCCTGAGGTCTGCTATTCCAGGTTCTAGGTGACTCCAGAGTAGGAATCCCAGCCTCGGGCTCAGGGTTGCTTTAAGGGACACGTGAGACCCCTTAGACTGCGGGTAAGACTTTGTGCATTTTCTGTGGAGCAAAAGCATAGCTTTCTATACTGGATTCACTAGAGCGTCTGTGATACCCGCAAATGTTAAGAACCTCTGCACTATTGCTTCAGGAGGCTTGGGCCAGATGGACATCCAGGCCCACCATGGGGTGCCCTGAGCCCTCAGGCAGCCCAGAGACAGCTCTGCCATTCCCAGTGGGGTGATTTCAGATGTGCACCTGGTCCTCTGATCTTCGGGAATCCCTGCCATGACCCTGTGATCAGGTTTTCCTCCCTCTGCACACACAGAGAATGTCACCAATGGCACAGTGGGGGGCACAGCAAAACCAGAACAGGAGGAGGAGGTGACCTTGGTGAACGGCTGGCTCAGCTGCAAGGCCCAGGATGAGATGCTAAACTTGGCCTTCACCGTGGGCTCCTTCCTGCTCAGTGCCATCACCCTGCCCCTGGGCATCGTCATGGACAAGTACGGCCCAAGGAAGCTCAGGCTGCTGGGCAGGTCAGTGTGGGGTGTGGGAGGCGGGCTGGTGGAACCTGGGCTGAGTTCGCCACTGTAGGGAATCCTGGGGCCTGCTATCAGGTACACTGTGGAGCTCCCTAAATGCCCACCCAGAGTGGCATTTCCGACCCATCTGCCACCGAATCAGTGGGTGCTATGGTCCTTGTAATGTGCCAGTATTGCATAAAAAAGGCACAGGGCCCAGGCCTGCCTGGGAGGGTCTGCAGTTGCTTGTCTTTAAGGCCACTGGCTTCCGCAGTCTTCTTGATCTTCTATTTCTATCAACAAAAAAAAAAGTTTAAAAAATATACTTTTAATATAGGCACATGGAATTATCGTTTTTTTTATATATATGCCATTCTTAATTTCTTTATGTGCTTTGTTATACATATACAAAAATATGGATGGAAATGGCTGAGATTAAAAATTGTGAAGTAGGAGTCCTAATATTTTCCCTACCACCAGCACCTGTGTGGATCACTGTGTGTCCTCTGGGGGGGAGGGGGTGTCCCTGGTCTGTACAGTTCCAGTGTGCTGGACTCAGGGGCAGCCAACCAGCAACTGGCCTCTCAGGTCATGGCCTCTCCCGGCCAGTCCCACTGGGAAGGGTCATCCTGGAGGGCAATGGTTTGCAGTGAGTGAGACCTGTGACCAGGAAGGGAATGGGTGGTAGAACAGTTTTGTTCACTTTTTGGAGCTTAAGAGGCCCCGGTTCGCAGAGCAGGGCCAAGTGGAGGGGATCTGGAAGCTGCCACTCCTTTCGAGCGTGTCTGGTGGGTTCCGTCACCCCCTGGCTGAATGAGCAAGGAACCTGGGGGGTGGATTGTGCCCTCGCTCACTTCAGAGCCCTGGCAGCTCCAGTCGGGGGATGGAAGCGGGCAGTACAGCGTGGTGTTTGCCAGAGGTGGCCACCAGGCTGGAACTCCTGCTTAGGCACTTACTAGTTGGAAACTCAGGGGGAATCAGTTCTTTTTTATTCCCCCTCATCAGTAAAATGGAGCCAATTATACTCCTTAGAATTGTTAAGTAAAATATTGTATATAATTTTTCCAGAATTACCTAAAACATAGTAAATACAGTAGCAATAGTAGGAAATAATGCATTATTTCTGCTCGTTTTTAGTGCCTGCTTTGCTGTCTCCTGCTTGCTGATTGCATATGGAGCAAGCAACCCAAACTGTGAGTACACTTGTCCTCTGCCCTTTCGTCAGGGACTGGGGAGAGCGCACCCAGAGGGACTCACAGGCCCATCTGCTCGAGGACGCTCAGCCAGGCCTGGTGCTCACTGCTCCAGTGAGAGGTGGTGCTTGTTAGGCCTTTACCCACTTACGTACCTCAAATGGGTGGCTGCGTGAAAGAGCAGTGGCCCTGGACAGATGTCAGAGGCACACTCCAGGGTGTGTGAAACTCCCGTGCCATCGCCGAGCCAGGCCAGCTGCAGGGGTGTGTGCAGAATCGCCAGCTGCGTTCGCTTGAGGCAGCGCAGGCTAGCACTTTGAAGGTAGCCAACACGCTACCTGGCCACCGACCCTGTCCAGATGGAGCTGTTGCTTCAAGGACTTTTAGAACAAACACCAAAATAGATCTTCAGTTTCACCACTGATTGATTTGGGGATACCCGTATTTTTGGTTTCAGTGAAGCAGCTTCTTTAGGCCTTGCGCTCACTGCTCAGGTCAGTGGAGAACAGGACGGGGAGGCAGCTTTTGTGAGAGCCCAAGCCCTGGCCTCCCTGGAGCGCAGCTGGTGGTTCCCTGCTTACGTGCCTTCCGTTCTCTCACAGCTCTCTCTGTGCTCATCTTCATCTCCCTGTCTCTGAACGGCTTTGGTGGGATGTGCATGACTTTCACCTCGTTAACTGTAAGTATTGATTTCTTTAAGGAGATCTCGGCTCAGTCATCTCCTTGTGAATCCGAGGCAGCTTTCATCGGCCTCAATTTCCTTGCCTTCTATTCCCCGGCACGTGCCTGGACATTCCAGGCACTAGAGGGCTGCTGGTGGTGAAGCTGTCAGACAGCAAAGCCAGCCACGGCCTCCGCAGCTGGGAAGGGAGGTCCTGCAGGCACAGCAGAGCTCAGCTTTCCGAGCGGGCCCATCACCTGCTGACCTTGGCTTAGGTGCTGAGGAAGCCAGCTTACTAGCCATGTGTCCGGGAGAGATAGGAGCAGGGAAATAAAAGCTACCTACCGCCCACTTGCTTTTCTCTTATTTTCTATGACAGCTCTGGCTACCAGTGCTGCCTACAAACATACCTCCCTCAGAGTCTCCCCCTAACCATTGCCTTTGCCCAGAACCGAATGGAAACCCAGGGAGCACACAGGCTGCCTCTCCTCTTGGTCTTGATATGCCAGGACATAGAAGGACCCTTGAGGGAAAGGCATGTTTTCTCAGGATGCTGAGCACCCCCGTATGGGGAGCACCAGAATGTCACAGAATGTGCTCCTTTGGGAGGTGAGAGAGACTGCAGGAGGGGTCTCATTGAAAGAAAGAGAGCCAGGAAAGGCCTTCCTGGGAGGGAGAAGGAAGCTCTCTGCAAGGTGGGATAAGGTGGCCATTGGGAAAACAGTGAGACTAATGGGCTCTTCAAAGAGAGTCCTGTCCAACAGGAAAGTCTGGTGTGCCTCAGTTTCCCCATGAAAAAGCTTTTATGACACAGTACCTACTATCACTATCCGCAGGGCACTCTGGTTTCTGATTTCTCTTTCCACTAAGGAGTCAGAAGTCAGGCTGTTGAGGGGCCCTTATTTAGCCTTGCGGGACCCCTGGGACTGCTGGTCGTCTTGTAAGAGGCACTGACATTGCCGTGACCCTGGCCTACTGGCTGTGAGCCAGGCCAGGCCGGGCCCAGCATGTCTCCCGTTCCAGAGCTTTGCCTCGTTACCTCTGCCCTGGGTGGAAGGTTCGGCTGTCTGGGTCTGGGTCCTAGGAGAGGAGTGTTCAGTGGCGTTTGTGTTAGGTGACAAAGGCATGGCCTGGGGCCATGTGTGCGGTGTGCTTGGGCAGCGGGTAACACCGCCAGATCTGAGGACTCTGGTTGCCTTTTTCCCGAGTGAGAGCGATTGGGTTTGTACTCTTCTGTGCTTTTCTGTTTTGACTTTTTTAACCAGGTAGATTAAAGAAAAACAAATTGATCCTCTCCCTAACTCAAATACCCAGGGGTAAATAAATGTCGAAACTGTAGGAAACCTGTTAGAACTGCCAAAAGCCCACACATCCCACTAAGCTGTGTGAACCGTGGAGCAGGAACCGTGGTTCTGTTTGCTGTCTCACAGCCTGAAGATGACCACCTCTTTCATCGAAATGAAACCTAAAACCCTGGCTCCACCCCATTATTTCAGTCACTCTGTGCCTGTGTCGTGGCGGTACTGAGTGGGGTAAGAGAAGGAGATGGTCCTTGAACTTGAGGAGTCTGTGCTGCGAGATGCAGAAAGATGCTTTGTTGTGATAAAGCGTAAGACGAACAGATAGACATCACCAGACCAAGAATCCTCTCTCAGAAAGCCTGCAAAAGTAATTTGTGGTTGATAAGAGACTGTTAGGGGAGACTGTTAAACCCATAGGTTTTTTCTTTTTTAAGTTATGAAACAAAAATGTTTTTTATTTTTAAAAGCTAATATTTTAGAAATATGTAGACTGTAAAACTCTGTAAGTCTACCTTTATCAGTTTAGAATGTATCTCTTCAGTATTTAAAAATATCTGTATACCAATGTTACTTTTTAAAAAAAATACTGTTACAACTTGCCTTTTATACTTAACAATGTATCTTTTACATCTTTTCCTGCCAGTGCTTAGAAAGCTACCTTATTATTTTAAACTCTAGAGATCTACCTCATTATTAAAGAGTTCCATGTGATTCTGTAATATAAATATATCATAATTTATTTAACTAGCTTCCTACTGATGGACACTTGGGTTAGTTTCCAGTTTTTCTGATTTGTGATGCTGCCGAAGTGAACATTCCTGTAAAATATGTACACAAAGTGGGATTGCTGGGCCACAGGGTCAGCATGCTCTGAATTGAAACACATGCTGTCAGACGGCCTTTCCAGGAGTTGTAGTGTGCGCTGGGACGACCCTGCCAGCGAGTGCGGAGAGAGTGCCTTTCTGCACGCCCCTTCCAGTGCCCCGGCATTAATCTCTTAGCTACTCTGATCAGGTGAAAAATGACATACCGTGATTTTTAATTTTTTAAAAGATTTTTTTCATTTACTTTTAGAGAGAGGGGAAGGGAAGGAGAAAGAGAGGGGGAGAAACATTGACCACATGAGAGAAACATCAGTTGGCTGACTCTTGCATGTGCCACAACTGGGGACCTGGCCTGCGACCCAGGCACGTGCCCTAACTGGGAATCAACTGGCGACCTTTTGTTTTGTGGAACAAAGCTCAACTCACTGAGCTAGGCTGATCAGGGTGATATACTGTGATCTTAAAAAAGTTTTTCTTTAGCCTGGGCTGGTGTGGCTCAGTGGGTTGAGCGTCAGCCTTCAAACCAAAGGGTTGCCAGTCCGATTCCCAGTCAGGGCACATGCCTGGGTTGCAGACCAGGTCCCCAGTAGGGGGTGCACGAGAAGCAACCACTGATACTTATCTCCCTTTCTTCACCCTTCCTCTCTCTAAAAATAAAAAATAAAATCTTTAAAAAAAAATGTTTTTCTTTGGTGGTGAAAACAGAGCATCTTGACATCTTTTCACCTCTTTTTGTGGCCATTTTATTCTGTGAATTATTTCTTTGTGTCATTTGTTTTTCTACAGGGTTATCTTCCATATACAAAGAAATTAGCCCTCTTTTTGAGTAAACAAGGGATCTTACCCTAGGGTTTTTAGGCTTCCCACTGGTCTGTGAATAAGCCTTAGGAGGGCTGTGCACTCCCTTGAGATTATAGGCAGACAGACTGAGTGTGTGCTCTGTGGGTTCATGTTTCCGGGGGAGGGTCCGCTGCTCTCAACAGCCACTGATAGGTCTGTGTGGGGCTCGAAGCCCTGCCACCTGTTAGCGCCTCATTCTCCCACCCAGAGGTAAAAGGCTACATAGGCCAGTGACCAGCCAAGAAAACTGTCTGATCTGCACTTAAGTGTTTGGTTAGCAGGGATCTATTTAAGGGAGGCTGGTGAGTTGTAACCTCTGAGGTCCCGTATTCTTCGGTCTAGAGCAGAGGTCAGCAAACTGCCACCCCCAGGCCAATCCAGACCACTACAGGGAGTTGGTGTTGTAAACAAACTTTTATTGGCACGTGGCCACTCCCACTTGTTTCTTTTGTGCAGAATGAAGCAGCTGTAGAGACCATATGGCCTGCAAAAGCTGAAATACTGTCTGGCTTTTTACAGAAGTTTGACAGCCTTTGGTCTAGAGGCGCCCAGAAGCTGCTCAGCCACTGTGCCCTGGGGGAAGGTAGGGGCTGACCCCCTTTTAGTTAACACAGGCCACTTCCCTCAGCACTTTTCTTGAAGTACTTTTGAAATCATCTCTTTTCCCCTCGACCACTGCCCCTGGTCTGAGGCTTCTCCGTGGCCCCCTCCTGTCTCCTGAGACCTCAGATGGGGGCTCCCAGGGCTGCTTCTCCCTGGGACAGACCCTGAGAGGGGATGAGAAGCAGGTCAGAGAGCACAGGGTGTGAGCACTTGGGCAACATTCTGGGGCTGGCCGCAGCAGCTGCTGAGCAGAGCTCAGTCCCATCCGACGCGGCCCAGGCTTTTAAAAAGCGGAACTGCCAGGAGCAGCTCCCAGAGAAGCCAAGCTCACAGCGCGGTGGCACTTTCTGTTCCTATCTCCTGCCTGTATTCTAACTGGGGGGCCAAAGGAGTCTTCAGGGTTGCCTTTAGGAGCATCTAAATCAAATCTACAATCTCTTTGGGGCAGTAGATATTTGGTCCATGACAACCTGGAAATGGCTGCGGTGGGGGGGGAGGTTGTCATGGAAACCTTCATTTGGGGACTTTCTGAGTCCCAAGGGGGTTTGTGTTTAGTGGGCTGTGGCCTAAATGAAGACGTGCAGACACTCTAAGCCATTACCTCCGTTGGTAGATGGGGGACCCCAAATGTGCAATGCCTTTTCCCTGCGGGCTAGGACGAGACAGCAGATGGAGGCCTCCCTTACAGACCCCCAGAGGCCTGCCGATGGGTGATTCTTCCTGGGGTGGGGTGGTGGGGGTGGGGAGGCTCAGAGGGGCGAGGGGAATCCCATACCACGTGGGGCTCCTGATGGCCAGAACTGGCGCCCTCAGGTCCCTGCAACAGAGGGCAATATCCTTAGAGCAGGGCGCCCGGTTCTTCCCCAGGTACAAAGCCCCCCAGGAGGAGGGGCTGAGCCTCAGCCTCCCCCTGGACACCTGGACAGCACACTTCGGTCTGTTTGCTCAGTGCCTCGCATTTGCACAATGCTTTAACTCGCTCCATCGGCTGGAGTACAAACACCAGCCGGCGGCTAAGGCGGCGTCTTTAGGGCACCACCCCACAATCTGGGCCTAGGTTGCTTAGAGATGGGAGCAGATGCAGCCAACATTGTGGACACGTCTTTTCCGCTTCGTTACTCTGACCCCTGTCAGTGTGGGCAGGACGGGGAGTTCTGAGCTGAAACCCGCACAGAAAAGTGATTACAAAAGGTTGCCAGGCTCCTTGATGAAAAATTTCTCTGTGGGCTTTCCTATTTGATTCATTGAAGTCTGACTTTGAACCTGAGGAAGAAATGATCCTTTGGCAGTTGGAATCTGAATTTGAAGAGAACAGAATAAACACCCCTCTACCAAAACCAGAGAGAACAGGAGGGAAGTGTTCAGGTGCGGCAGTGAAGTAGATGTCCCTGAGGGTCGGGGACGGGTGGAGGTTAGCGTTCCTGCTCAGCGGACCTGTTTCTGTGGCCAGGCGAGTGCCCCCACAGCCCCCAGTCAGCTCTCCAGGAGCCTCGGTGCCGTGGGAGCAGGACGCTCCCTCCCAGAGCCGAGAACCCATTCTGACTCTCGGTTTCTGTTCTGTCTCTTGTGAACCCAGAGCAGTCAGCTGATTACCGTTGGCCTGGGAAAAATTCACCCATCGGAGGGTTCTGCATCATGAACTTGCTTCAGCATGTGACAAGTTCTGGGGGCACTGGCAGGGCTTGACCTGGCTGGGAAGGCAGATGAGGTGGCTAGGGGAGTGGAATCCCTCCTCCCACCCCTTTAGCAGTGAAGTGGAAAGGTGACCAGAAGGACCTGCTCCTGACATTAAGTACTTGGAGCTGCCAGGTTGTTTGGGGTTAGGAGATAGCCTGGCTTTGCTGAGTCCTCTTGTCTAGACTGGTACCTGGATCCTGGCCTGTACAGGTTGTACAGAGCTCTGGGTGTGTACACCAGCCACCCGAGGACACAGCTCACCTCCTGAAGGGGCCTGAGGGCCAGAATGGCAGCCTCCACCCAGGCTACACCTGGCATCTCCTCAAGGGCCAGGGTGTGTCCCCAGTGGGTGGGCTCAGGAAAACACAGATTTGAAATGTCAGTGCCACGTGGCTACATGGTAGTCCCTTCTGTCCCTGCCTGCCAGCAAGCCCAAGGGCCATCTTGGGGTTCCTGGGTAGAGAGACATCTTAGAGGGGCTCTCCTTGGGAAGGCAGCCCATCCTCAACACCGGGAGTCACCACTCTGGGGACTCTTGTCCAGTAGCCTTGCTCTGTGGCCAGAACTCCAGGGGAGGGGCCATCTGCAGCTACTGGTTTCCCCTCTAGGAAGGTCATATTGCTGGGCCTGTTTACTGTGCAGCTGAGGGGCTGAGAGAGTGAGTCACCAACTGCATCCCTGTGTGAGGGAGCACAGCCGGCATGGAGGGCAGCTTCTCCCCAGCTGAGCCCACTGCAGCCCTGCCTGCTGAGGCTGCAGGGGTGGTGGTGGGAAGCACCGGTGCTGGGGGACAGGGCCTGCACTCCCCACCTGTGAGTGCAGTGACTCCGGAGTCAGGAAGCAGCCTCTGCTGAGTGTTTTCCCCTGGCATCTGTCATTGCAGCACAGCTCCGGCTTCCTACTTGGCTGCAGAGCTGGCTCTTCCCCTCCCCTCCACCCACCCGCCCTTGAGGCCCGCACTGGAGTGCTCTGCTCAGTACTCAGCCATCATTCCATCACCAGGCTTCTGAGTAGCCACTATGTGCAGCTGAGGTCAAGCAGAGGCAGAGGAGGGAGAGAAGAAGGGAGGAGACTCAGGCAGGAAGATGAAACAAGAAAGTCCACTTGACAGTGTGGCCCAGGACCATGGAAGGTCAGCCAAGGAAGGCCAGGCCATGGGGAGGGGAGGGGGCAGATGGGTCTAAAGGAGCATCTGAGCCCTGGCCGGTGACTCAGTTGGTCAGAGCATTGTCCTGATATACCGAAGATGCAGGTTTGATCTCCAGTCAGGGCACATACAAGAGTCAACCGATGAGTGCGTCAACAAGGGGAACAACAAATCGATGTTTTTATCTCTCTCTTTCTCTCTCTCCCTTTCTCCCTCCCTCCCACTTTCCTTCTTTCTCTAAAATCAGTAAATAAATTTTAAAAAAACAGAAGGGGCATTAGAGGGATGTAAGAAATCTCTAGTAGGGAGAGCAGGCAGAATGCTTAACAAGGAACACAGGCAGGCGTGAGAGATGAGGGTCATTGCTTTGGGGCCCCGCTGAAGTGTGTCCTTGGGAGGTTTCCAAGAGACGTGGTAGCCCAGAGGTTGTGCACGTAAGCTTCCTGCTTTGGATTCCAAATTTGACTTTTACCAGGTTGAGGGTGTCCCTTAACTTTCCTAATTCCTGAAGTTTTGTACCCATTAAGTGAGGGTGAATAAGTAACACCTGCCTCGTTAAGGTTGTTCTGAGGGTTTTTAAGATTTTTAAGATAAAATACAGAGCGGGTATTATAAATAATTGCTGTGGTAATAATGCTGTTATAATAATACATTATTATGTTATATAATCATGTTATATTATCATATATCATCATTTAATAGTAAGGTGAATCTTCCAGTCAAGCTGTTCTGGGCATAGTGAGTGGGGGAGATTTCTGGCAGGCATGACAGCTTTGGGAGGAGGAAGGGAAGGAAGTGGCTTAAAGGATCTCACACAATTAGTATTAACATTTAAAAAATAATTAGTGTCCACAGGGAAACCCTCTCTCCGCTCGAGGTTGTTGTTCTTTCGTGACCACTGTTGCCAGGGTGTTAATGCTTCGGGCGGCGTCGGTCAGGGTCCTCCCCGGCATTCCACGCAGAGAGTTTGCCTGACATGCATGCGGAGCACTGAAACATACCGACTACCTATTTCAGCACTTCTGTGGGTCAAGAGACACCATGGCTAAGAAGTTAAACGACAAACGGGGAAAACATATCTATAGTATGTGAACAAATTGACTGTCTTGATATATAAAGAGCTTATTCTAAATCTAAATAAAAAGGTTAACATTCTCATAGGAACAGAGGACAAATGAGTACTATAAATGACTGATTTTAAAAATTGTAGAAAAATGTTTAAGATCATTAGTAACTAAATTATGTGTTTTAAGTTTTCCTTTTTACTCATGAGAAATTTAATTTTTTTTTTTAAGATTTACTTATTTTTAGAGAGGGGGAGGGAGAATGAGAGGGAGAGAAATGTCAGTGTGTGGTTGCCACTTGAATGCTCCCTATTGGGGACCTGGCCCGCAACCCAGGCATGTGCCCTGACTGGGAATTGAACCTGCGACCCTTTGGTTCTCAGCCCGGCGCCCAATCCACTGAGCCACACCAGCCAGGGCAGAAAGTTCAAATGTACATGGCATTGGAGAGCAGAGTACAAGGAAGCACAACTTCCATCTTGCAACCTCAGCAATGATCAGCTCCTGACCACTTTCGCTCCCTTTCAGCCTCTATTCACCATCCAGGTTATTTGTAAGCAAATATCAGTCACTAATTCATTTCATTCATATACACAATGCAATAGATTCTGTAACACCAAGATGTTGGTGCAGTGGCAAATATTAAAAATAATGATAACGCACAGTGTCGGAGTAGCTGCAGTGACTGAGACGCTCTGCTGTGCTGCTGGGGGGACTGTGGGTGGGGTAAGTTTTCCGGAAGCAGTTTGGCACAGAGTGTGACAGAACCTAAAGATGTGTGTTCCCTTTGTCTAGTGGTTCTACTTTGGAACTCACCTTAAGGAAATAATAGCTGCATGCACCTGCAGCATCCGGCAGAAGTAACGCCTGTTTGAGGGTGGTTGGTAGGATGATAATATGGATGAAGTAATTTATCTTTTTGTCTTTTTTTAAGATTTTTAATTTATTTTAGAGAGGGAAGGGAGGGAGGGAGGGAGGGAGGGAGGGAGAGAGAGAGAGAGAGAGAGAGAGAGAGAGAGAGAGAGAGAGAAACATCAATGTGTGGTTGCTGGGGGCCATGGCCTGCAACCCAGCCATGTGCCCTGACTCGGAATCGAACCTGCGATGCTTTGGTTCACAGCCTGCGCTCAATCCACTGAGCTATGCCAGCCAGGCCAGTAATTTATAGTTTTAATTGGAACATTTCACCTAAAATGTCATATGGTATGCTAGAGTGTGGTATTGTTGTGTTATAGAATTACATGCTTATGATTTTGTAATTAAAAAGGGGTGCTATTCGTGCCAGACCTTGTGTGTTTATCTTCAAGGATGTTCATTAAAATGTTGTTTACGATAAAAATGAAAAAGGAACAAAGGTCCAACATCAGAGAAATGCATAGATTGTGAAATGTCCAGATAGGGAAAGACCAGACAGCCTTCACGAAGTACGTTAAAGATGAACTCTAAGTCAGAAAACATATGTAATATATCAAGTAAAAAAGAAAAAGCTCATAAACCCATCTGCAGCACCCTGACTGGTGTGGCTCAGCTGGCTGGGCTTCACCCTGTGACGCAGAAGGTCACTGGTCAGGGCACGTGCCTGGGCGGCGGGCTCCATTTCTGGATGGGGCATGTGCGGAAGGAAACCCGTCGGTGGATGTTTCTCTCTTCCCCTCTTCCTGACATAAATCAGTAAGGAAGTAAATAAGTAAATAAATAAGTAAAATATTTTAAAAGATACAAAACTTACCAAAAAAAACCCCGTTGTAGCTTCTGATGCCAATTTTGTTATAAAGTATAACTTTATAGGTATTTATAGGAAAAAGATTAAAGGGAAATACATCAAAGTGATAACATGGCTATATCAGGGTGGTTTTTATTTTATTCATTATGTATACTTTAGTTTAAATGTTTTACAATGGATGTACACTGCTTTTCTAATCAGGGAAAAGAATCATAACCTAAAATGCAGGTGTTGGTGTCGGTGGGAATGCTGTGTAGTAGGTTTGCCCCGAGGCTCTGTGCTCCCTTAGGAATGGCCCTGCTGACCAAAATAATGTGCTGGGGAGGAGAATCTTCTTGGCGCTGCTGATAGCATTCTAGGCCGGCAGAGGCAGAGCAGCAAGGAAGGCAGCCGGAAGGCTACTGCCTTTGTCCAGACATGGGGCGGGGGTCTCATCCAAGGGCAGGTGGGAAGTCAGCTCTTCTCCCAGCTTCCCGGTCCTGAACCGAGCTCTAGGGAGACGACTCCAGAAGATCAGATCAGAGGCACATGTTGACCGCAAACCCCTGGTGTTCTACTGGGCTCGAGCCTGGATTAGGGTTGGGGCAAGCCTGAGGTGAAGGAAAAAGGGACAGGGCTGGTAGCAAGCTGTCTGCCTCTCTGCAGTATTCCCTAGCCCTGTTGAAAAGTCCGAGGCACTCTGTGCGCAAAGGCGACTGCAACAGCAAAAGTGTTTCCCTGGCTTGACTCTGCACCAGGTGGCCTTTGCTGCACCGGGCTCTTGTCCTCCATCTGCTCTTCCAGTGGGGGTCTGAGTCCTCCTTGATCCTCTCTTCCTTTACCTGCCCTGGCTGAAGCGACATTCCAGGCGGGAACAGTAACCTGCGTCCACACAAGCAGAACCAGGCTTTGTGTTATCTCCAGGGCTGACGTGGCCCCAGAGTTGCCTTGCCCCCACAAGGCTGCCTCTGCTGGAGTAGCCAGCATGGAGAAGCCCAAATATGTGAGCTTGGGAACCGAGGCGTGTCCTGTGAATCACAGCATACCTGGGAGGCAGGTGTGCAGAGAGTAAGAGTGGGTGTCTTTAGTGCTCACCTGGGTGTGCCTCTGCACACACGAGCACCGCACCTTTCTCCCACCTCCTGTTGCGGGAATTTCCACCCGCTCCTTGTCCTCCTCTGACCCTCTGAGAAACCGAAGTGGACAGGACCATTTTTGGTGAGGGGAAGAGCTCTTTGTGTGCTAGGAAATCTTTGAGGAGCCTGGATGGCCACCTTGGCCTTATATCATACACTATGGACTTATTTTTGTTCCTTTTACATTCCAGGATCTGGTTCTATAGAGAAGATTCCAGAAGATCAGATGAGAGTTGCATGTTGGCCCCAAACCCCTGTTGTTCTTTGGCCTCTGCCTGGGTTGGGGTTAGGGCAAGCCCGAGCTTAAGGACAAAGGAAAAGGGCTAGCTGGCAGGCTGTTTTTAACAGTGATATTGAGACATGATTCACATGCCATGTAATTCACCTAAAGGATACAATCCACTGGTTTTTGTTGTAATCATAGAGGTGTGCAGTCATCACCGTGATCAATTGTATCGCCCCAGATAGAAACCCTGTACCCATTCGCATCTCTTCCCCGTTTACTCCCAGCCGCGTCTCCCACAGCCTGCAGCAGTGGCTCATCTGTTCTCTCTCTGGATGTGCCTGTGCTGGCACTTCATGTAAATGGAATCATGCCACATGAGGCTTTTGTGACTGGCTGCTTCCACATTGCGTGTTTTCACGGTTCATCCGTGTTGCACTGGGCGTCAGTAGTCCATTTGCTTTTATGGCTGGATAATACCCTGTTGTGTATATCCCACATTTCACTCACCGGTGTATCCCCTGACGGACATCGAGGTTGTTTTCACTTTGGGGATATTACAAATAGCGCTGCTGTAAACATCCGTGTGCGAGTGTTTGTGTGGACAGTGTTTGCGTTTCTCTTGGATGTACACCTAGGAGTGGGGTGACCGTCCATGTGATACCTCTGGGTTTAATTGTTTGAGGAGCCGCCAGACCACTGTCCAAAGTGGCTGCACCATCCCACATTCCCAGCACTATTGTGAGGGGTCTGATTCCTTTATATCTTCAGAACGTTTGTTATTACATGATTTTTAAAAATTACAGCCACCCTAGGGGTTGTGAACCTAGTATCTCATTGTAGTTTGAATTTGCATTTCCCTAGGATTAATGATATTGAATATATTTTCATGAGCTTATTGTCCTTTTGTTTTGTTTTTTGGAGAAATGTCTATTCAGATCTTTTGCCCTTTTTAAAAATAGGTTATTTATCTTTTTATTATCGAGACATGGGGGTTCTTTACATATTCCAGGTACAACTCCCTCGTCAGATGTGTGATTTGTAAAACTTTCTTGTGCATTGCCTTCTCGCCTTGATGGCATCATGTAACGCACAAAAGTTTTTATTTATTATTCTTTAGCAATATCAGAACCTATTTAAAATTTATTTTTGAAAATGTTATTGTCCTTATAATGGTCAATCTCAGAAGTCAGACTCACATTAACTTTTTTTCACCAGAAAATTTAGGTTCGGAATAGGATCATCATAGATACGAAGCACAAAAGTTTTAAATTTGGATGATGTCCCGCACTCATTTTTTCCCAGTTTCATTGAGATATAATTAAATAACACATTGTATTAGTAAAACATTGCACCACATGATGATTTGATATATGCCTTACGCATATTTAATTGTGGGGGAAATAGGCAGAACTGATGAGGAGCAGGTGTGTGGCCAAGTTCAAATGGCCTCTGTTCAGCAACAGCGGGTTAGCCTGCAGGCAGCCATTGCACGTTTGCTAACACCCGAAGTGATCGCAGACGAATGGGGGCGGGGAACTTAGATTAAGTCTGAACATATAAACAGTCTGAATTCAACGGAACAGGCGGAGTAGCCATCCAGGGAGGCATCCTCAGTGCGGGGACGTGGTGGTGTGGGCGGAAACCTTCGCAGCAGGGCTGCAGCTTCTCTCGAGGTTCTAGAGAGAAGCTCTGACTGGCCGCTGGGGGATGTGCTTGGCCTCACGTCTGTTAGAATCCATGGCTGTGTCGTCTTAGTTCACCACGTTTGGGTCTGTTTGAATCCATGGCTGTATCGTCTTAGTTCACCACGTCTGGGTTTGTGTGGGATGCACTTACGTCGCATGGGCCAGAATGAGTTTCTGTGAGAGGCAAAGGAGTGGCCTTGCTGGGAGGAGAGCCTGAGCCTCCTTTGCCATTGGCATTCTCAGGTGGTGAGCTCGGCACGAAACCATGGAAGGGGAAAGCCCTCTTTGCACTTAGGAATTCAGAAACAGAAATCCCTTGCCAACCCCGAGGGAGCTTAGAGTTCTGCTTTGACACCCTTCAGAAATCTACTCTCAGGACCGAGAGCAGCTTTTGCTGACATCTTGCCCTTCGGAGATGCTGATATTCTTATTTATAAAAGTCCCCAAATAGATTCTTTTTTTTTATTTAAATGAATGTTCAAGTACAGTTTTCGCCCCCTTAGTCCCATTCAAGTCCTCCCACCCCCCCTCCCTACCTCCCACCCAATCAGATTCTTTTTTTTTAAACTTCAATTTTTTCCACTTTTTTTTTTAAAGATTTTATTTATTTATTTTTAGAGAGGGAAGGGAGAGGGGGAGAGAGAGAGAGAGAGAGAAACATCAATGTGCGGTTGCTGGGGGACATGGCCTGCAACCTAGGCATGTGCCCTGACTGGGAATCGAACCTGCGATGCCTGGTTCGCAGCCCGCGCTCAATCCACTGAGCTACGCCAGCCAGGGCCCCAAATAGATTATTATATTAACCTGGCTTGCTCTCTTTGAGGGCTGCCTGAGTCTCCCACTTCGCTTGCTGGCGTCTCGGTGTAATCCTGTCAAGACTGGAAGGCCCCTGGCCTGTGCGGGAGTGGAGAAGAGGGGCACCTGGCTGGACGTCCCGCAGCTCTGTCCTTACGTCTGGGGTCCGAGTTCTGCATTGCACTCCTCCCCTGCCCTTATCAGCCTCAGTTCCTGAAGAAGAAACTTTCAATTAGTAATAATTACTCTCTGGACTAATTCCCCTATAAATTAGGGGAGGAGAGCAGATAAGAAGAAGTGCCTTCTCTGTCCATCCGCTGTCCCTTCTCTCAGCTGAAGTCCCCTTGCTTCTTGTCTTGCAGCTGCCCAACATGTTTGGTGACCTTCGGTCCACGTTTATTGCCTTGATGATTGGGTCCTATGCCTCCTCAGCAGTCACCTTCCCAGGAATCAAGGTGAGGTGTGGCCAGCACACTTATTTTGTACCAGTGTCTGAGCAGAGGCTTCTCCTGAGGCTTCTTTGGACCTGCCTGAAGCGGGCTGTCATGTGGGTGCCGGGGCTGGCCCCTCCCACCACCCCCAGGCCGGATGCACCTGGGCACCATGGGCGGAAGAAAGGAATCCCACTGAGCCATGGGGGGTGGAAAATTCAAGCATGTCACTACAGGGTGTCACTGCAGGCCACTTCTGCGTTTCTGAGCAGGATAGAGAAAGCTGGTGGGTGAGTTTGTCCTTGAGCCTGAGTCCAGCCCCAGTCTCCCCACCCCCAGGTCTGTTGTTGTCGGGCTGTTGCTTGCCACTAGCCCAAGCGTTGCTCTCGGCCAAGTTGGTTCAGCTGTTTCCGTCCCAGGCAGGATTCTGAGCCCATGAAAGTCACACAGGGTCAGGCTGAAGCAAACACCTCACAGTCCATCAGCCCCAGTTCCTACTCCAAATCCCTTTGCTCCTACCAGGGCTTCCAAAGGGGCTTCTCTCTCCCCTGGCACCCGCACCAAGTAAAATCCCCTTTCCTGAGGTGTGTGGTAGGGAGGCCATAGGTGAGGAAGAGGAGGAGTCACAGGTCAGTATGGGCTGGTCACCTGGGAATCAAGGTACTGCAGTGTCTAGGGCCAGGCATCTTGTGGACTTACAGGGGTTGTCCCACTCCTGGCATGTAGAGACACCTGTATGTGCCGCCTCCTCCTGTCTCAGTGTCTAGCTGCTTCGGGTCCCTTCCCTGGGGAGCTGGGCAGCTTCTGCCAGTGCCCTGGGGACTCTTGTACCAGAAATAAATTGTAATAATGACAGTAACGGCTTCCATGCTTGTGCTCAGCAGGCTTCCCCCTGCCCCGCCCACCACTGAGCACTCTACTAGGGTTACACCTGCCTAACCCCCGCCACCATACCATAAGGACATGTCACTCTTACACCCATTCACGGAGGAGGAAAGGGAGACAGCCACCTGTTCATTCGTCACGTATTTTTTGCACCTATTATGGGTACTCTTCAAGGTGCTGGAGAAACATCAGTGGACAAGGCTAGCAGGTTCCAGTTCTCAGGGAGCTAAACTAACAGTGGATGAGTGAATGACTCAAGATGTCAGTATGTGTAGCTATTCACTGTGAGCCAGTGATACGCCAGTGATGGGGTGATCAGGGAAGGCCTCTCCAAGGAAGTGACAGCTGGTGCAAGAGGAGGCACACGGGGGCTAACGTCAGGACAGGGTGAGTTGGGATAATCAGGATGCAGAGTGATGACCAGACCCCGAAGGTGACAGGGCTGTGCCTCCTCATGCAGCTCAGCACAGGAGAACAGGGCTACTGGTGACCCTGCTGCTCCCCAGCCTGGCTTCCCCGTGCTGACTCGGCCCTGGCTCTGACCCTATCCTGTGGTGCCTTTCAGGTCATCTACGACTTCGGTGCCTCCTTCATCACCATCCTCGTGGTCTGGGCCGGCTGCTCTGGGCTAGTTTTCCTCAACTGCTTCTTCAACTGGCCCCTGGAGCCTTTCCCGGGGCCGGAGGACATGGACTACTCGTGAGTGGTTGTCCGTCTGTCCCCGCCCACCCCACTTTATGGTCCCGGGCAGCACTGACAGGCACTTTCCTGTGGCCTCCAGGGTGAAGATCAAGTTCAGTTGGCTGGGCTTTGACCACAAGATCACAGGGAAGCAGTTCTACAAGCAGGTGACTACGGTGGGGCGCCGCCTCAGTGTGGGTAGCTCCATGAGGAGTGCCAAGGAGCAGGCAGCCCTGCAGGAGGGCCACAAGCTGTGTCTGTCCACCGTCGACCTGGAGGTGAAGTGCCAGCCAGACGCTGCAGGTACCTACCACAATGTCCTCACCTGCAAGGCCTGCCTCACACACACTCCCACACGTTCCCACATGCACCCACACCCCCAAGACAGGGAGGGCCAGCCAATCCAACCCTGGAAGCCCTGGCCCGGGCTGAGGACTTTGTGAGTCTTATCTTGGTTCCCACTTCCTCCCTAAAGGGCACTCAGCGCCATCCACCCTGTGTACAGCATATAAGCACATTAAGGCTCAGAGAGGGCAAGGGATTCACCCAACTTGTGTTACACAGCTGGGTGACCCCACCTCTAGCACCCACACCTTTCACCTCACATGGGGCCCATCATTGCATCCAGCATGGAGTGATTAAGTCAGCAAGTCAGCCGCCTTTCCCCATGCGCCCAGCCCCTGAATGGCAGACATGCGGCCCCTGAACACTTACGGCCTTCTCCCCACAGCAGCCCCGTCCTTCATGCAGAGCATATTCAGCCCCATCCTGCTGCTCAGCCTCGTCACCATGTGCATCACGCAGCTGCGGCTCATTTTCTACATGGGCGCCATGAACAACATCCTCAAGTTCCTGGTCAGTGGCGACCAGGGCAAAGGTTGGTGACCCCTGGACCTTGGTGCCCAGCCCCATAGGGTGGCCCCCTCCCAGTGGTGGTCATTTCTGCCACCTGAGGTTGAGCCCACTGTCTAGCTGACTGAATGGTATTAGCCTGGGCTGGGCCAGCAGGGCCGTGAAATGAGGGTCCAAGAGACCCATTACTTGTCAGAGCCGTTGCATTGCAGCCGGCCCCAGCTGCCCTTTCACGTCCCCATTAGAGTTTCCCGGGATAGGAGGGGAGGGAGGACTAAAATAACTACATGTATTTGGTGTGTGAGGTATGTTTTTCATCGCCCGAGGGTCTGGGTGGCGCGTTTGTGAGTGAAAACACTGCGTGGAACAGAGTGCTCCGCCTGAGAGCCCGTCGAAGGACAGCCGATCAAGCCCGACACCAGTAGCCCCTGGGAAACCTCAGGGCTGCTGTGTGGGGAGCCCGGGGGCCGAGGGGCCGAGGGGCCGCGCTGTCTCCGCCAGAGTTGCCAAGGCCAGTGGACTGGCGCTGGGAACTGCTCCCTGAACTGGAAGCAGGGCCGGGGGAGCTTCCTCACGTGTGTAGTCCAGTCGAGACTCGCCCAGTCTGGTAAACAGAACTGATAACCCACACGCTGCTTTCCCAAAACAACACAAAAGATCTTTGGCGGATGAGAGGTTTTGATTCTACAGAGAAAGTCAGTACTTCCTCAGGGCCTGAGCTGAGTCAGCGTTAGTCATCCCTAGCGGGACAAACACGTTCGGTAAATGCTTTTCATTGGCAGTCTCGCTGGTGTGCAACCTTCGTGTTGGTTTAATTGTTTTTCCCTAGGGACCGTAAGGAATCAAACACGGTTTTTAAAGGGGATGAGAAATCCAGCTTAACAAAAGGGAAAGATGACAAAGGCACCCAGAAAACACTGGTTCCACTGTGAAATGTGCCCTTGCAAAATTTCCTAACGAATGCTGACATAGTAAGGCTCTATTTTTTATGGGAAAAAATAACCTATTTAGCTTTGTTGCATCCACAGGAATGCTTTTATTATGTAACACTTATTCAAGTCTGTGGGCTGAACTTTGGGGAAAGCTGATCTGAACACCCTCTGAGAGCCCCCAGGCCCAGGGAGGGAAGCCCTCAAGTGTGTGGAGAAGGGTCCTCGCCGGTCCTTCACAAGCAGATCTCCCTGCTGCTGAGTCGTGAACTTTTACTCAAGTTCTCCGAGAAGTCCTTTGCTGTCTAAGAGGAATATTTTTTTCTAACTGTTTCCCACATTCAGAAAGTCAGTTTCAAGAAGTAACAGAAGTTGGGCCAGGAAATTCCATCTGTAGCTGACAGGGCATTGGTTTTCCCCATCCTGCTCCAGTGAGCTGTTGCGCACAACACCTGTGCCCAGAGGGACAGCATCGGGGTCAGGGAGCTGCGGGGGGGCGGGGGCGCCGCAGACTAGTGCTCACCATCTCAGGGAGACCTGTGGTGTCAGGTGCTTCGCTGGGAATTAGAATGGGTCGTTTGACTTCTCTTGCCCTTCGAGTGCAACTCTGACAGAGCAGTGTCCCTGAAGGGCCACGCGGCAGTGAGTTCTGCCAGGTCTGCTGCACCCACACTCCTTCCCCGTCACGGTCCTTGGTGAGCCACAGGCCTGATTCACCGGCCTGTCTGTGACCAGAACAGCTGCATGTGACTAAGGCCCCAGAAGATAGGGAAACATCAGCAGGCGCCTGATTTGGGCTCCCTCCCACCTCTGCTCCTAGAAGCTTGACTCAAGCTCAACCACCCATGGGTGCTCAAGATTCAGGTCTAGGTGGGAAATGAGGTTTTCACTGGGTCCAGAGCTAGCTAGCCTGCCCCCATGCCCCATCTCCGTATGACAACCTTCAAGATTTCTGCGGCTGACCTTGCTCCTTTCTGCTTTCTCCCATTGCTCTCTTGATGCAGTCATGGCCACTGGTAAGCAGGGGTACTGGCAGGGCACGTTGCAGCATCGCCTCCCAGCTAGTCTTTGTTCAGTAAAGAAACGCCCTGCCTTGAATTGCAAACACCCCTTTTAGGAAGAACTGTGGATGGGGTGGGGTAGTCAGCTTTCAGTTTCCATTTGACCCCCAAAATTCCATCTTAATTTGAAGGCTCTTTTAAGATAGGAGTCGTTACGTCAGAGCCCCCATGAGTGACGCCTTTCTGGTGTATTTCTAGAGGCAGAGGACTAATGGTCAGTCATACACAAAGCCTCCGTCCCAGGCTTTGGTAATTTTGTGGTTCCCAAGTCAGAGAGACTTCCTGGAGCTTCTGGGGGAAGTCATTGTGACATACTGGATTTCATTAGCTGTTTCTTAGAAGCGGGCAGGGGATTTGGAGAAGAGAATAGGGTGCCTACTCCTTGTTCCAGCTTTGAATTCAGGGGTTAAGGTCTCTGGACTCCCCTCAAGATCCACAGTGGTAAGAGGGGATCTGGAAAGACCCCAGAGGGGCCTGTGGGGTTTAGACTTTGTCCAGTGCCTGCGCCTGGCCTCTGCCAGGAGCCCCCGCCATGACACAACCCGTCTTCCTTCCCAGTTAGCCTCTACACCTCTATCTTCGGCGTGCTCCAGCTGCTCTGCCTGCTGACGGCCCCCATCATCGGCTGCATCATGGACTGGAGGCTGAAGGAATGCGAAGATGCCTCTGAGGAGCCCGAGGAGAAAGACGCCAACCAGTGCGTGGGCGGGACCCATGCTTGGCTCTCAGTCCCCAGAGAAAGAAGCTCCCAAGTCTAGCATTAGGCAGGGGCAGGATTGGGAGCGGGGTGGGTTTTAAAGTCAGCAGGAGAGGGGAAAGAGGGCTGGGCAGGAGCCTGATCTCCCAAGGGCTTTACTACACGTGCTCACTCAGCTCGGCACACCTTCGGGTCCACTGCCTTCAGTCCTCGGCAGTTCTCTGGGAGGCTGAATTTTGGGAAGTACTGAGTTAGATGAAAGAAGAGAGAAATGGGAAGAAGGTCTGTGTGCAGACAGTGGCTACAAACCATTCTACTTCAGGGCCGCACGCAGATCCTCAGCATGAGAAGCACAGTGGGTGAATGATCTTAAAGCAGTGCTGCCTTGCCTACAAGGCTCACTGCACTCAGCGGGAGTAGCAAAGCGCTCTACCAGGTGTGAATAGATGGGTTCGTGATCATAAGCATTAAACAAGGTGCTGGAGCCCTGCTTTATGTAAAGGTTGGGTTTTAAGATCAGAGGATGAGTTAATTGCTCTCTACTGTGACTCCGCCTCAGTATAATAAGCTACTGTTTATTTTATTAGGTCCTGTGCCAAGCACTTAAGGCACAATAGCTCAGTAAGCCTGTCAACACTTCAGTGAGGTGTGTACCAGTGTGGTACCCATTTTACAGATGGAGAAACTGAAGCTAGGAGTTGGAGGAGCTTGCCCGAGGTTCCTTGCACATCCCCTAGCACTTGGCATTCATTCTTGGATGTCATATAGTTGTCCATGGGGTATCTGTGGGTGGTGAGACTAGAATCAGTAGTAGTGAATTCACAAGGAAATAATTACAGAGAAGGCTTTGTTATCTAGGTCAGGTCCTACAGCCGAGAGGGTATTTGTGCCCATTCTAGTTCCATCTGCTGAATATTTGTTTCTACCTCACTCCCTCCTGCTGCCTCAAGAGGAAATCCACTCACTCCCTTATTTGGCTTATTATCTGCCTTATCTTCAGCTCTCGGCAGGACTGCAGTGTCAGTGGAGCCAATGATGAAGTGAGGCTTTGCCACATCCTAACTTGGGCACACTCTGTTCCTTCCTGCCCCATCGTTTGAGCTCAGTCTTCACTAAAGCAGCGCAGTGCGCTGATGACCATCTTCTCGTATCTGACTTTTCCACTGAGGCTCACGCTCAGCGCTGTCAGCTGGGTGCCGTGGGAGGCCCCAGTGCTGGTCTAGTCCCAGCAGTCCCTGCAACATGCTTGGGTGGTCTCTGAGTCGTGAGCTGTTCACAAGCTGTCGCTCCCAGGGCCTGACTCCTTAGGAGAGCCCACCTCCTCTAGGGAGCGCTCAGCTCCAGCGTGTGCTCTGTGTCTCTGCAGGGGCGAGAAGAAGAAGCGGGACCGGCAGATCCAGAAGATCACCAATGCCATGCGGGCTTTTGCCTTCACAAACGTGCTGCTCGTGGGCTTTGGGGTGACCTGCCTCATTCCCAACCTGCCCCTGCAGGTGGGTGTGGGGAAAGAGAGAGGTCAAGTAGAGTGAGGGGACAAGAAGACTAAAAGGTGCATGATGTGCCATGAAAGCCACCGTCTAAGAGAATGGTTACTCTTCGTTCGTTTAATTCAGCCGACCAGCTACCCAGCCCCTGTCATTGACCAGGAGCCTCTTGCTTGCCAGGCTTTGTGCTCGATCCCGGAAGGGAGCCGTAGATGGCACTGGGATTGCTTTTCACGAAAGATTCTTCCTGGTAAAGGCGTATTCCTCTTGGCCTTCTGTGCAGTTGCTTACCACGGATGCCACCATTACACCATTTTCCAGAACTATGTTTGGTAGTTGTGTGACTACTTGTTTTGCATTGCTCAAACAGCTGAAATTTGATGTCCAGAGAGGTCAGGCTAACCTGGTGTTGACAGGAGCATCTGTCCCTCAGGTACAGGAGTGCCTACAGGGTCTCTACATGGGAGAGAGTGGAAAAAGATTGTGGTGATCACTTGGCATCTGGACTCAAAGCTTAATTTTATTCCACAGATTTCTCATGCTTTTGAAACCTGACTCTTGGCAGAGGATGTGAGCGAGGTAGATTCTGTCACCTGTCTGGCTCCACCCTTAGGCCCATGAATGTGTACTAGCCTCAAACCCCAGGATGCTTAATTTTGAGGGACTTGAGTGATGGCATTGCTCCCAGGTGGGTGGAGCCCAAGGTCAGGTGGTATCTTGGGCCAGGTCTGGGGGAAAGCAAGAGTCCCTTTTTACAAGTGGCTATGTGTCGAGGTACATTAAATACTCAGGTGTGCACCACGCACAGGTCCTAGCACGTGAATGTGCCGACGCTGTGCGTGCAGACCAGAATAAACCATTGGAAGCTTGTCCCAATTCCAGGTGGGAGTGTTGTGACCACCCTGGTGTCCTCCTGGCCTCCTGGTGATTGCCCTCTGTGAGACTGACAAACCCTTGCATGGGTACCTTGTCCGGTGGAGGGTCAGTGCTTAGTGGGGACAGTCATCTGCTTTTCATCTTTTTTTTTTTGAGTTCCCATGGAAAGAAAAGTTATGAAAAAGCAACAAGGCATTTGAAGTGGAAAGGGGGAGCCTGCCCAAGTATGTCCCTGCACAGTCAGGCACAGCCCTTTTCCAACACCACAAAGAATAGCCCCTGTCTCCTCCTACTCCCACATTCGTGGGAATAGGTCCTGGCTGCTGAGTAGGATGGCAGTGCTGTGCATGAAGGACAACAGAAGGGTCCTGGTGGCAAAGTGTACAACTCTCGTGCTTCCCAAATCATTAACAAGTTCTTCTCAGGACTTGCCAAGCCTGCTAGCAGCAGCTGCCTTTTATTTTTATTGATTTGAGAGAGAGGACAGGGTAGGGGGATGGAGAGAAGCATCGATTTTGTTGTTCCACTCACTTTTACCTTCATTGGTTGCTTCTTGTATGTACCCTGACTGGAAGTTGAACCCAAGACCTTGGCGTATCCGGACGACGCTCTAACCAGCTGAGCTGCCCCACCAGGGCTAGCAGCAGCCTTCCTAAAAAGCAGAGCTTTCCACCCTGACTGGCGTGGCTCAGTTAGTTGGAGCATCGTCCCCTAAACTGAAAGGCCTTAGGTTTGGTTGCCAGTCAGGGCACATTCCTGGGCTGCAGGTTTGGTCCCCATTTAGGGCATGTGTGGGAGGTAACCGATCGCTGTTTCTCTCTTCTCTCTTCCCTTCGCCCTTCTCTGGTGACAGGGAAGCAGAGCTTTCCTAGGGATGTTAGGGCCTCAGTGATGAGGCAGGGAGACCCCGGGGCACAGTCCTCAGGTCAGCAATAGCGGGGGAAGGGCTGATTTTTAGCATTTGTCAATTTCCATGATGTACCCGCTCTCATTGTGGCTGATTTCAGTCATCATGCTGTCACCAGTTGTGGAATTGGAAAGAGAATCCTGGTAACACACCATCTTAGGGTGTTTCCACCATACAAAAACCTGAAGAACAAAGAGAATAGTAAAACATAGTAAAGTAATTGGTAAGTGATAAGTTTTCATTATTCATTACCATTGTTCTTAATATAATTTAATTGTAAGTTTATACAATCCAGGTTTTCTTAATCACTGTGTTTAATAGGTGGCTCAGAAAATTCCTAGAAATTCAGGAATTGGCCCTGCAGAGCTGGTGGGAGCCGACTCTTGGTTGCACTGCTCCCTGGTGCTCAGACCCCAGGCACTGGAGTAGGGGCTCCCAGTCTTCTGCTCACTCTCTGTTTTCCTCCCTCAGATCCTCTCCTTCATCCTGCACACAGTGGTGCGGGGATTCATCCACTCTGCCATTGGGGGCCTGTACGCCGCAGTGTAAGTCCTCGTGGCTGTGGGGGGCCTGGTGACAGAAGGCGAGGGGATGACTTAAGGGAGGTCTGTGGTGGGGCTGAGGTCCTGAGGGGGGCCAGCTTCCTGTCATGTTCTTGCATCAGGGACAGGTGCCAGGGCTTCTGCTGGGTGTGTCGGGAAGGCCATACCTGGCGGGAGATGAGTCAGTGGGCAAACAGTTGGGTGCCCACAAGTCCTGGCATTTAACACGAAGTCAGTTCTCTCAGCCAGAGGCAGTACCCCTGTGCAGCTCATACTGCCTTGGGGGCTGCTGCTCCACTGAACCCTGGGCTCCCTCTGCTTGCTCAGGGAAGGGCAGGGGTGCCTTCTGACTGCCCACAGCTCAGTATTGATGTTCAAATGACCCTCAGCAGGAACAGGGATATATAAATAACTGAGCCCAGAATGTATCAGATAGTTCTCACCCAGAATCATTTCACTTAAAAAGAATTTTTTTAATTATTTATTTATTTTTAGAGAGGTGCAGAGAGGAAAGAGGGAGAAACATCAATGTGTGGTAGTCTCTCGCATGCCTCCTACTGAGGACCTGGCCCACAACCCAGGCATGTGCCCTGACTGTGGATGGAACCTGTGGTGACCCTTTGGTTCTCAGGCTGGCACTCAGTCCACTGAGCCACACCAGCAAGGGCTCACCCAGAATCTTGTAGGGTCTGCCTCTACCCACAGCCTTCTCAGCCTTGCCTATGATAAAACCTGCCTCCTTTTCCAAAAGGCCACACGTACATAAGGATCACAGTGTTCTTCCTCCTTTGTGGCTTGGCTCAAAAGTTGGAACCCATGCCCCAGCAGTGTGTCTGTCAGTTGGAGTGTTGTCCCGTACACCAAAAAGTTGCAGGTTAGATTCCTGGTCAGGGGACACATGCATAGGTTGCTGGTTCAGTCCCCTGTCGGGGATAGGCATGGGATGTTTCTCTCTCCTTTTTCTCTAAAATCAATAAATATGTTCTTGGGTGAGGATTTAAAAAAAAGTTGGGGATTTCCGCCCAAGATGGAGGCATAGGTAGACACACTGCCTCCTTGCACAACCAAAATAAGGTCAATAATAATTTAAAAACCAAAACCAACCAGAACTGACAGAAAATCAAACTGTATGGAAGTCTGACAACCAAGGAGTTAAAGAAGAAACATTCATCCAGACCAGTAGGAGGGGCAGAAATGGGCACATGGAGAGGACTCGTGGCAAGGCGACAGCTGGTGGACCCAGTGCCAGATTGTGGAACGGGGTGTGCAAGACTGCAGCTGGCAAGACTGTGGTGGCAGCAGCTGGTAGAGCAGGCATTCCCACATTGGAGTGCAGATAAACCGGGAGGAACACCTCGGGAGCGAGACAGAATCAGTCCAGGGTCCCAGTGCGGGGAACTAAAACCTCAAACCTCTTATTGAAAACACTTGTGGGGGCTGAGGTGCCAGGAGAGAATCCCAGCCTCACAGGAGAGTTCCATTGAGAGACCCACAGGGTCCTAGAACATGCACAAGCCCACCCACTGGGAATCAGCACCAGAAGGGCCCAGCTTGCTTGTGGAAGTGGCAGAAGGGACTGAAATCTGGCAGAGAGCGGAGCAAGCGGCACTGTTCCCTCTCGGACCCCCTCCTCACATACAGCGTCACAGCCCAGTGATGTGGGTGGCTTTGCCCCTCAATACATAACAGGTGTGTCAAGACAAAAAAAAGTCCCAAATGAAAGAACAGATCAAAGCACCAGAAAAAATACAACTAAGCGACGAAGAGATAGCCAACCTATCAGATGCACAGTTCAAAACACTGGTAATCAGAATGCTCACAGAATTCGTTGAATTTGGTTGCAAATTAGATGAAAAAATGTGCAGGGAACTGATAGTGATGGGAAGGAAACTGGGACTCAAATCAATGGAGTGGACCAGAAGGAAGAAAGAAACATCCAAACAGAAAAGAATGAAGAAATAAGAATTCAAAATAATGAGAGGCTTAGGAACCTCCAGGACATCTTTAAATGTTCCAACATCCGAATTATAGGGGTATCAGAAGGAGAAGAGGAAGAGCAACCAGTGGAAAAGTTATTTGAACAAATAATAAAGGAGAACTTCCCCAATCTGGCAAAGGAAATAGACTTCTAGGAAGTCCAGGAAGCTCAGAGAGTCCCAAAGAAGATGGACCCAAGGAGGAACACACCAAGGCACATCATAATTACATTGCCCAAGATTAAAATGAAGGAGAGAATCCTAGAAGCAGCAAGAGATAAGGGGACAGTAACCTACAAAGGAGTTCCCATCAGGCTGTCAGCTGATTTCTCAAAAGAGACCTTGCAGGCATGAAGGGGCTGGAAAGAAGTATTCCAAGTCATGAAAGGCAATGACCTACATCCAAGATTGCTCTATCCAGCAGAGCTTTCATTTAGAATGGAAGGGCAGATAAAGTGCTTCCCAGATAAGGTCAAGTTAAAGGGGTTCATCATCACCATGCCCTTATTATATGAAATGTTAAAGGGATTTATCTAAGAAATAGATAAAAAATATGAACAGTAAAATGACAGCAAACTTACAATTATTAACAACCACACCTAAAACTAAAACAAAAGCAAACTAAGCAATCAACTAGAACAGGAACAGAACCACAGAACTGGAGATCACATGGAGGGTTAGCAACAGAGGAGTGGGAGGAGGAGAGGGGGAAAAGGTACAGAGAATAAGTAGCATAGATGGTAGGTAGAAAATAGAAGGAGGGCAAGGGTAGTATGGGAAATGTAGAAACTAAAGAACTTACAAGTAGGACACATGAACATGAACTAAAGAGGGGGAATGTAGGTGAAGGGGGGGGAGAGGGGAGAGGGGAGTGAAGGGAAGATCGGACAACTGTAATAGCATAATTAAAATATATTTTTAAAAAAAGTTGGAACCCACATACCATCCCCTGTCTGTCTGACCGCAGACCAGATTTTTCACTGCTGGGATACCCTTCCCTCCTCTGGGGCCCTGAAGCCTGGATGTTTTATAAAGATTTTGCCAGAACTCTGTCCCCTCTCAACAGCACTGCACTGAGGTCATTCCAGGTCTGCATGTCCCCCACCCACTCGGGCCTGGAGGAAGTTGCGGCTGCCCTGGCAGGGTCTGAGGGAGGCTGCTGAAAGCTCTGATACTGCGTTTCCATGATTACACAATGCTCCTCTAGATGAGGGCATGGCAGAGCCAGGCCCAGCCTCCATCCTGCTCCCTGGGCCTGTTTCCCAAGCTGCAGATTCCTGCTGGCACCACACTTTTCACTTGGCTCAGCCAGACACCCACGAGCCCAGGACACACCTGCGCAGGGTGGGGTCCTCCCCAGACTCTGGGGCCTCAGGTTGGTCCAGAAGAGAAATTCACTTCGTGCACCTGCTCAGCAGAAAGCAATCTGAAGGCGGCCACCCCCCTGTTCTCTGAGGCTCCTCCTGCCTCCTCTCTGGCACCAGCGCACCTGGGGCCAGGCTGGGACCGTGGAGCATTTGGAAAGCCTGAGAGTGGCACCTTGGGTGACATGTTCTCTGTTGCCCTGGCAGGTATCCCTCCACCCAGTTTGGCAGCCTCACAGGACTACAGTCTTTGGTCAGTGCCCTCTTCGCTCTCCTGCAGCAGCCCCTGTTCCTGGCCATGATGGGTCCCCTCCAAGGAGATCCTCTGTGGGTAAGAAGGGCCAGAGGACTGCGGGTGACAGGCATCTGCCCCACTCTAATGAGTGGGAGCTGAGAGGCATTTCTGTGGGGCTTCCAGAGCCCTAAGAACAAGCAGTTTGGGAACTTTGATTAAGATCAGATCAGGGTCCCCTTTTGAATGGTGGCCGGGCAGGAGGAGAAAAGTTTCCTTTCTAGACCTGATTTTAAGATAAATAGAATCTAGTCGCTGTCCCTGCCCCACTCTGGAGATTTAGGTCAGTGGGTCTGAGGTCGGGGGCTCGGGGCAGTGGCAGAGGGCAGTTCCTGAGGGGTGCTAGGCGGCCTTCAGACAACTGGGGATTCTGGCGCTGGAATGTGGCCCTCCAGCCTCTTGGACATTCCGGTTTCAGTTTTCCCTTTCCCTGCCTGTGGCTTCCCCTTTCCTGAACCTGAGTGTGAGGAAGGGTCTTGAATTGGACTATGCAAAAGACCACAGCCCTGGTCCCCTGCCCCATGTGATGGCAACTTTCATCTCTGCCACCCCAGGTGAATGTGGGGCTGCTTGTCCTGAGCATGCTGGGGTTCTGCCTTCCCCTCTACCTCATCTGGTACCGGCGCCAGCTGGAGAGGCAGCTGCAGCAGAAGAGGGAAAACGACAAGCTTTTCCTCAAGCTCAACGGCTCATCCAACCAGGAGGCTTTCGTGTAGTGCCCACCACCTCAGAACTGTGGCGTTCTGCCCCTGCTTCAGTGACTCACCAGTGTCCTCCCCACCCCAGAGGACCTCCACGCACCCCTAGGAACCTCTCCTTCACCGTGTTGGAGTCCATGCCCCCTCCCAGGGCCTCGGTCCTGCCTTGGAGCTCTGCTGTGGAAGGACTGGAGAGGGCCTGGATGTGTGGTTTTCCTACTGCTGGAAGCAGGGGCCGCTCTGGGCTTTGCCCAGCTGCCTTTGAGGGGCTCTGGAGCCTTGAGGCTCCATGGTGCCTGCAAGAGGAGCCAGGAGGATCCCCGTCAGGCAGGCTCTGTCCCTCAAGCATCTGGACTCTGCCTCTTGCCAAAGCAGAAGGGTCTGCCATTCACTGTCTACCACCTACCCCTCAGCTGCATGCCCACCGACCACACCTGCCTGAGGACAAAGGCTTGCACTGTCAGCACCCACTCGCCTGGCCCCTCATCTCCTCCCCTGGTCAGTCTGGCTGCCTGAGGAAGGAAGGACCCGCTTCCTGTTGTTGGTGCTAACTCCTTTGTAATTCCAGCCCCAAATGGCCTGTCCTTTCATTAGAGGCCTGTGGGGAAGGACCCTGGCTTATAGCCTGGGGAGGGGATGGAGGGCTGGATGGTCATATTAGGCTCAGGAGCTGGGGGCAAAGGTGATCAGCAGCCCCTAACCTCCTCCCTTAGGACCTAAGTGGAGAGCAGGCATCCACTGCCACCCTTCATCCAGTCTGTGACCTGAAGTAAACAAAAGGGACACCAGTAGGGCACACCCCCCCCACACACACACACCCACCCCCAGCTATTTTTGTGGGAGTCGAAGTGAGACTGGCTGAAAGACGTGGAAGTCTAGGCCGGATGGGGAGGTACGTATGCGAAGGATCTAGGGGTGTGCATGCGTGGGTGTGTACGTGTGAGAGGTGTGTGGGAAGGTGGTAGGGTGTGGGCCCTGGGTGTCTGCACTCATTCTCCCAGAGCTGCCCAGAGTCCTGCCAGGCGTGCAGTAAGGGGAGTGCCCTGGGGACAGCCTGGCTGGTTCAGAAGCTTGGAGGCTGTGGAGCCACAGCGCCCCCTGCTGGCAGACTCCCCGAGGGCCCTGGCGCTGTTTACACAGGAGCAGATGCCCTTCTGCCAGACGGGCCTGATTTACCAATCCACCCACCAGGACTTACCCCAGAAATGGGTCTTGGACTTCCTGGGAACGTGGAGAGGGCTGGGTGGATTTTTAGGTTTATGGGTTTTGGGGGGGGGGGTTGTTTTAAATTTTATCAGACTCCTTTTTATAAAGCAATAAGTCCATTTCCCTCCTGTTAAAGAGTTGCCCCTGCTAGCCTATCAGTTACAGTCTACATGTGCCTGTTTTGAGCTTGAGGAGAAAAGGCAAGACAATTTTAAAACTGTACACCTGAAACCTATATAATTTTATTAACCAATGGCACCCCAATAAATTCAATTAAAATAAAACAAGAAAAGACAAGATTTTCTGACCCCAGTCCCTGTCATACCCAGCTGCTGACAATCTCTCTGGATGATTGCCAGCTTGGGAGGGGAAACAAATTGGGTTTGTGCCAGCATCTTCCACGTGTGGGCCACCTCCTCCTCTGCTGCTCCTCCTAGCCAAACAGGCTGATCCTGACCCCCTTTTACCCCCGCTCAGATCTCCTGTCACTGGTCAACTCTCCTGAAGGTCCCTCCTGAGTTCAAGATGCAGGGCGGTTCCAGGAGAGCCTCCCGCTCAAAGAGACAGCGGCAGGATATGGCGGGGGCAGTAGACGAAGAACAGGGAGGGGCAGGTCCTGGCCCAGATTCCAGCTGTGTGTCAACAGCTGGGCACCTTAAACACATGGAATCTCCCTGGGCTTCAGTCCACTCAGACATTAAAAAACAAGAATTTGTTTAAAACATATTTTGGGAATTTCTCTAAGATTTTATTTGAGCCAAAACTGCCAACAATTGCCAGGAAGCAACATCTCAAATACTTCTACAACATTTTTTAAGAAAACTAGATCAAAATTTCCCAAACCTTTCCTCCAAACACTAGTTATGTGAGGTTTAATGGTTATTCTAATTTTTTTTTAAAGATTTTATTTATTTTTTTAGAGAGGGAAGGGAGGGAGAGAGAGAGAGAAACATCAATGTGCGGTTGCTGGGGGACATGGCCTGCAACCCAGGCATGTGCCCTGACTGGGAATCAAACCTGCGATGCCTGGTTCGCAGCCCACGCTCAATCCACGGAGCTACACCAACTGGGGTGGTTATTCTAATTTTTTAAAAGAGCGCTGTAGTCAAATTTGGGAAATGCTGAGTTAAAGTCAAGCATTTTTTTTTCATCACCTGAGGACATTTTGTTTTTATCACTTTTAGAAGAGAGAGAGACCTCAATGCGAGAGAAACACATCAGCTGGCTGCTTCCCGTATGTACCCGGGCCAGGGGTTGCATGCTCCTGGACCAGGGGTCAGACCCTCGACCTTTTGGTTACGGGAAGATGCACCAGCCAACTGAGCCGCATTGGCCAGGGCCCAGCGTGTTTCTGTGCAGCAGGCACTTGCAGTACTTCTCAGCATGCTGGTGGGTTTTGTGGCTGTCCAAGAGGGAGTGAGATACGCCATGGAGGAGTGGCTTTAACAGAGAGCTGTCCTCCATGTGAAGCCCGATGGAGCTGCTTGGTGTGTGTTGAACATGTGAATTCCGGGTCTTGCCTCTGACCTATATGGAATCTGAAGCCCGTATTTTGCTTGACCCTTCTTCACCCAAAGTTTGAGACCACTGACAGAGGAGTATAATTTGGGGAAATGTGGGCTAGCAGGGGCCCTTCCAGCTAGGAAAACATCAAGGTTGCAGACAAGGCCTGTACTGTCCCCAAAAGCACCTGAAGCAGGAGCTGCTGCCTCTCTCCCACCCACCTGCAGGGTATGGGCACTTGGTGGAAAGAAGCAGGCATTGACAAACGAGTTCGTGGAAATCAGTCTAGGGCCTACAGTGTGGGAATTCGAGGTGTGAGAGTGGGACAGATGGGCCGGCTGCCACCTGCACCCCCTTCTGGGGCCAGTCATTCCGCTCTGACTATGCAGAGTTGATGGGTTGCATATTTTCCTATTAACTATCATTGAATCATGATAAGCCCAAGAATTAAAAAGATACCATCATTTCTAGTCTACAGTTAGAAGAACTGAGGCCCCAGGAACTGGAGTAATTCACTCAAGGTTGGAGCCAGGACTTGATTATGGGTCTTAACATCAATGGAGCCACCAAAGAAAGCCCGAGACCAGGACATTCCTTTTGGAGCCATAGCCCCAGGCTTTGGGAGCCAGGAGGCGACAGCTTGGGGAAGGGAAGCAAACCCAGGCACCACTTTCTTGGAGCCAAGAGATTCCTCTGAAAATGGTTTGACCTCTACTCAGTAGTCATCTTGGCCCTGGAGGCAGATGGATTCTTGAGGAAGCAATTCTCCGGTCAGCCCAACTCTTGAGTGCAATGCCTTTCCATGAGAAAGGGCCCGTGGGCTGGTCGAAGGCAGCAGCACCCAGTGGCCATAGCCCTCCATTTTCCTTTGTCCTCAGGCTGCTGGTGGAAGGGGTGGGAAGTGACGCCTGGCTGGTGGTTCCAGTCAGTGAGGAAGGGGGTGGGCCCGTTTCAGAAGCACTGAAGATCCCCTCTCCTCTCTAGTCCTCCTAGACCCAGGTCTACAATTTCCTCTGTTGGCTTACTCCAGACCCTCCTGGCCTCTGCCTGCAGCTCTTGCTGCCTGGACCTGTGCTAGGGAAGGTTCCAACCCTCCCAAAGGCCACAGACAGGGTTGCAGGTGCCTTTCTGTTTTGCTCCAGCTCCATTCCCCTCTTGTACGCAGTATCAGCCTGGTCCGAACAACCTCTGCTAAGCCCTCCTCATCCTGGCCCAGGGCTGTGCAGTCTGTAGAGGGCCTTCCACTGCTCTGGATCCCAAGGACACTGAAAACGGGATGGGGGGGTGGTGATATCCAGTATTCAGGGTCAATGTGCAGGCCTGTCTCAGCAGGAGAAACACATTCAGCTCAGCGAAGTTTTCAATGTACTTATGTATCAGCCTGAGAGCAGAATTTGAGCAGATAAGCACCTGGGGTGGGTGATGGGCAGCGGGTCAGGCAGTGGGTCAGGCTTCGGGCATCCTGTGGTGAGGGGCTTCAGTCAGTTCTGAGAAGGCTCAGCAGGATTTTCAGGGGCTGGTTCAGCAACAGCGCCCTCTGGAGGGTAATATGATAGGTTCTCAAGGGTACTTGGAGCAGTGAGGCTCCTTATCTGTTCCAATCACCAGGGACCCGACTCAAGGGTGGTTGGTAGCCCGTTTTCCCCAATACAGATTGTGGGGTTATGAGGATAAGGAGCCTGGTACTCCAAAGTAAAGAACTAGTTTCTCACAGGCTGCAGCCCTCCCCTGAGTTTGGGGTCAGGGAGCAGGCGGGCTCACGGAGCCCCAATCCCTGGAGCGAGAATGGAGTGTCCCGAGTCTCATGAAGGAGAAGCAGCATCTCCCAGGGGTGGCCTGCCATATGGGGCTACCACCTGTGTTCCTTCATCTCCGTGGGCAGCGTGTCCACAGGTCTGAAGTGATTCACTTTCAGCCTCCTGGGTGGATCCAAGACTGCACCGGGGCCCCTGGCAGCTCCCAGCCCCGCCACACATACGACATCAGTGACCTTAGACAAGTCTTGAGCCTCAGTTTCCTTACCTATAAAGTGGAGATAATACCCTCCCTGTGAGGATGGGTAAACACAGAGGTAAGTCATTTGCACAGTGGTATTCCTGGCACTTAATAGGCGGTTAACAAGTGACAGCATTATTTGTGTGACTCTGGAAGAGTACAGGTAGCACAGGAAATGAGGGCCACCCTCTCCTCTACTCCCTTCCCACTCCAGTATTAATAGGACCCCTAGTTTAGGCAGCTCTGACCAGAACAGACTTGTAGCCAAGTAAAGGAAGTGGGGTCTGTTTCTGCTGACCCTCTCAGAACCTCTCTTTAAGCAAACAGCCTTAAGAAGTAACCCCTTGTTTACTTTTATGTCTTTCACATTTTGGTAAGAGACTTCGCCAAAAAGCTTCTCCAGGAAATCTCTAAGTGGTAAAGACCCAGACGTTGGACAGGTTTGCATTGGGGTGGGGGTGACGCAGGTCACAGCATGTAGGCAGCACCTCCATACCACCTCCCTGCAGAATGGCTTGGCTGTGCCCGTGTGCGCATGCGTGTGTGTGCATGTGTGAGTGCTTGTGTTGAGGTACAATGTATTCTGAGCATGTTTGGTGTGTGTTTAGAGCAATCCGTGTGCCTCTCTACCCGGGTAGAGGAGAGGGAGAGGGTCTTGCCTCGCTCAATCCCTTCCTGTTTCTGGAAAGACTGAGACAGGCCCCCTCCAAGGACCCAGAGCAGGCCGTCGGAGTTGTGCCGGAAGGGTTCACCTGTTCTCTGTGTTAACCAGGGTTGGTACAGTGTCACTGATGGCCTGGTCGCTGACCCTGACTCTTCCTGCCCCTTTGCTTTTTCTAGCACCTGGCTTACTTCCTGGCACACATAAGCACTCAATAAATGTATGCTGAGAATGACAAGAACTGCTTCCTCCTCAGCTCTTGTGTCTCTTTCTCCCAGAGTTGCACATTCCCTTGCCCCTTGTCTCTTGCTCAGATTCCCTATAGCTTGACCTGAAACATGCTCCGTAGTCCCCACCCCTCCCTTGTGCTGCACCCACTGTGGCCCAGCTCTGCTGCTGTGGTTGGTTGAAGAGGTGGGGAAGGGGTCAGTAGGGGCATCTTGGGTGGAAAGACCGGGCTGCTGGTGAATTTTGGCTCTAGGGGAGGGAGTGCATCTTGGCCCCTTCTCTTTTGTCCTAAGGCAGTGGTCACTGGAATGATTGCAACTTCACAGAATTCCCACCAAGCTGGCCACCCTCCCACCAGGGCTCTGGTCAGTGACAGCAGAAAATGGGGACCAACTGCACTCCCCCGAGAAGCTCTAGGGAAAGCTCCATCACCAGGGAGGAGAGGGAGGTGGCCTGATTGAGACCTGGCCCCTGACACTTCTGGGGTGGAGGGGGCTTCAGGCCCAGGGGAGGGACGTGGATGGCCATGGGGCCCCGCTGGGGAAGGGATAAGCAGTTACCACTTGCACGGTAGCCAGGGCAGGGAGATGCTAGATGGGGGTCCTAGTTGTTAGGACCACAAACTCAAAAGCTGGGGCTCTGCCATTTCCTTTGTTGTTACTTTTCATCTTCCTGTGTTTGAGCAAGACAGCACAAAGAAATATTTCTCTAATATAAGTAGAGCCACAGCATGAGCTCTGTGCTGCTCCAGGGGCAGCTAGACCTTGACCTCTGTGCCAGGGACACATGAGAAATTGGTGGTGACTGCAGGGACCTGGAGGCCACAGCCCCCATCTCAGGGGACAGCCTTGACACAGCTGCAGCCAATTATGGCCATGTGGAAATGAGCCCAGTGTTGCCAGATCTTCTGATTTTTCTCAAGAGAAGCTGGAAATCCTGCTTCTCTATATAAAATATCCCCATTCTCAAATGTTGGTTTAAAAATATCTTTAGCCATGGTTTGTGTGGCTCAGTGGATTGAGCCCTGGCCTGCGAACCAGGGGGTAGCTGGTTCGATTCACAGTTGGGGCACATGCCTGGGTCACAGGCGGTCTCCAGTGTGGGGCGTGTGGGGGCAACCACACAATGATGTTTCTCTCCCTCTCTTTCTCCCTCCCTCCCCTCCCCTCTAAAAATAAACAAATAAAATTTAAAAAAATTTTTAAAGTATCACAGCCACTCAAATACTTTTTAACTCTATGCAGGCCAAACACCATCAGAAGTAGAGAGATAGATAGAAGCGGAGGTAAAGTGTCTCCCCACTGCTGGGTGCCCAAAGCACCTGCTGTCTATTTCCTTGATTCCAGCAGGTGTTATATTTGTCTCACTTTAGAATGTGGCCCTATATGGGCTGGAACCTTTTTCTTTTAATCTGTGCCTCCCTCAGCCTGGCACATAATGAATGTTATTGAGTCTGGCTTCTAGAGTGGCCCATAGTCCCTATTTGGGGACACAGAATTGTCAGGCAAAGCTGAACACAGAGCCAGCTCACCCTCATGGGCTTGAGTCCCTGCCTGTGGCTTGGCCTGGCCAGCACACTCCTCTGCCCAGTGGGACAAGCCGGGCAGCCAGGGTCACGTGTCTGTTTGCCTGGTGTCCTCTCCACTAGAACAAATGCTCCTTGAGAGCTGGCACATGCTGTGCCTCCACCACCGTGATACCTCCAGGGCCTCAAATGGTGCCTGGCATGGAACTGCTGCTCAATAAATGGAAGATGAAAGTTTTTTTTAATTTATTTATTTTTAAAGAGAGGGGAAGGGAGGGAGGGAAAGAGAGAGAGGGAAACATCTGTGTGAGAGAGAAACATTGATCGGTTGCCTCTTGCAGGCCCCTAAATTGGGACCTGGCTCGCAACCCAGGTGTGCCCTAACTGGGAATTGAATCAGCAAGCTTTTGGTTTGCAGGCCAGCACTCAATCCAGTGAGCCACACCAGCCAGGACAGAGGATGAAATTTTTCAAAAGACCAAAACAGAAATAAAATGAAAAGAGGCTGAAACAGACTGAGAGAAGAGCATGCTTGCAGCAGCCAGGAAGGACAGAGCAGAAGATGGAAACAGTGAAACACAGTCTCCCGAGATACCCAGAGATGGGTTACAGGTGTGTCTGTGACCAAGGCAGTAACTGGGGCCAGCCAGGAGAAGCGGTCCAGGGGCCAGAACCTTGAGATGGCACAGACACCAGGGCGAAAGTGAGAGAGACAGAGACAGAGAGGGGGCGGGGGAGACGCACCAAGACAGAACAAAGAACAGGTGGGGAAAGGAGACAGCAGTGAAAAGAAGATAAAAGAGCCCTGGCCAGGTAGCTCAGTTGGTTGGAGTCTAATCCCGAAACTCCAAGGTTGCTGGTTGGAACCCCCCAGCCAGGAGACATACAAGAATCAGCCAATGGCCCTGGCCCGTGTGGCTCAGTTGGTTGGAGCATCTTCCTGTAACTGAAAGGTTGTGGGTTTGATTCCTGGTCAGGTCACGTGGTTGATTGCCAGTCCAGATGCGTACAGAGAGGAACCAATTGATGTTTCTCTTTGACATCATCAATGTTTCTCTCTTCTCTCCTTTCCTCTCTCTCTAAAAGCAATGGAAAATGTCCTCAGGTGAGGACCAAAAAAAAAAAAAAAGTCTTCAGGTGAGATTTAAAAAGTCAAAATCAACTGGTGAGTGCATAAATAAGTGGAATAACAAATCAACTAATCTCTCAAAATCAATAAACAGATAAAAAAAGAAGGTGAAAGAAATACAGGCTGAAGACGCATCACCCAGAGTAGAGCAACAAAGCCTGACGACAGGGGTGGGGAGAGACAGGAAGAGGGGAGAGAGAGACAAATGAAAAGGGACAGAGAGAGGAGAGATAAGAGATTAAACACCAAGACACGGAAAAACGGAGCGAAAGATAAAGAGAGACAGAGAGAGGGGAGACGGAGCCTGATGGGCGAGGAGAGCTAGAGCGAGGGGGATGGCGGAGAGAAGTCCAGACAGAGGTGCAGAGAGGGAAAGAAACAAGGGGGCCTCAGAGACGGAAAGATGGCTGTGACAGTGGAGATTAGCTTGTTTCTTTGTTTGCTTGTTTGTTTGTTCCCGGATTTCGCCAAGGAGTTTAATTGGGCAGGCCTGGGGACAGGGAGGCCCTGCACTCAAAAGAAGGCATTGAGCCTCTTGGTGCTGAAGTGCGACTTGTACTGGCGACGAAGGACCCGGTGGGGCAGTGGGAACTTGATCTTGGAGTCATGGAACTTCTTGACTGCCGGTTGGTGACACTTGCTGGCCGAGATCTCCTCCACCTTCGTATCTGGATTGAGCGGGCACGGGCACCGTGCCAGGCCCCCGAGTCTCGGTAGCACTGGGTGACGGCACCTGCGGTGGTCACCTCCCGGTACATGTTGTGGGTCCCACTGTGGGAGTCATAGCACAACCAGATGCCAAAGTTCTTCACGCGAAGGGCAGATTTTTCGAACACCTGCCCACAGTACACATTTTCTCCTGAAGATTTCTTCTTCTTCTTCAATTGAGACACAAAATACCAGAAGCCGAACTTGGCAACAACGTGGTTAGGTGCAAAGATGCACAAGCGGTAGAGGGTGGGTGTGCGTCACTTAGGGGTGGGCAGGCATCGCCCCACCACCTTGTACTCTCCCAGACCAGGCCTTCATAGCGCTCTCTCCAAGTTTGCCCCCACCCACAAAAAGTGGAGATTAACTTCTTTCCCCGCTTTAAGCCTGGAGCATATAGAAGCAGCTTTGAGCCCTAGCTGGTGTGGCTCAGTGGATTGAGTATGGGCTGCAAACCGAAGGGTCACCAGTTCAATTCCCAGTCAGAGCATATGCCTGGGTTGCAGGTAAGGTCCCCAGTGGGGGCCACATGAGAGGCAACCACACATTGATGTTTCTCTCCTTCTCTTTCTCTTTTCCTTCCTCTCTCTCTAAATATAAATAAAGATTTTTTAAAATATTTTATTTATTTATTTTTAGAGAGGGAAGGGAGGGAGAAAGAGAGAGAGAGAAACATCAATGTGTGGTTGCTGGGGGCCGTGGCCTGCAACCCAGGCATGTGCCCTGACTGGGAATTGAACCTGCGATGCTTTGGTTCGAAGCCTGAGTTCAATCCACTGAGCTATGCCAGCCAGGGCTAAATAAAGATTTTTTTTAAAGTAGCTTTGAGGGGCAGCAGTATCCCGTTTTCCTCCTCACAACACCCCTCCCCCCAACAATAGCAGCATGGAATGTGCCACACACTGCACAAAATTGCTTTACCTATGTTGCCTGAAAGCAGGCACTATCATCATTCCATTTTGCCAATGAAGAAGCTGAGGCAGAACAGAGGTTTGGTAACTTGCACAAGGTCACACAGGTAACAAGTGGTAGGCCTGGGACTTTAGGGCATTAGGCACCAGGGGTTCTCTTCCCACAGTGGGGCTGTTGGCTCCCAGTGGGGGCCTGTTGAAGAGTGCTGTGGCCCCTGCATATAAGAGCTAACACCTATGTACACCTGAAGCAAAGCTTGCTAGATATAAAAAACAGATTCTGGCCTTGTAGCTCAATTGTTTAGAGCATCTCCTAATACTCCAAGGTTGTGGGCTCGATCCCTGAGCAAATCAATGTTTTTTTCTCTCTCTAAAATCAGTTTTAAAAAAAGTTAATACATGGGAAGCAGTTAGAGTAATGCCTGGTGCATAGTATGTGCTCAATAAATGTTAGGTTTTATCATTTCTTTCTTTCTGGTGGGTAAGGGGTGGCAATTAAATCCACTCTGCTCATATCAAATATAAAACCGTTCTCAGTGGTTTTAGCATATCACCTTTCATTTTGCCTGTGAAAAAAATGTAATTTTAAAGAGACATGTACATACTTTAAAATACTGAGTCTACTGTAAAAATCAGCACAGGGTTTTCTGGTGGTGTCGTCCTGAGGAGTTGAGCACTTGCACGTAAAGTTGGCTGTTGTTAATATAATTTTTTGACAACCCTTTCCTAGATCTCTACCAACTCCACTGGGGTGGCCCAAGCATAGGAGTGCACCCGCTTCGACTGCAAAACTGTCACACCTAGGACCCCGCCCAACCCCGTCCTCCCCCTCCCCCGCCCCGTGTCTGCTCCGCCTACCGCCGTGTCCGAGGTAGGCCGTAGGCCCCGGGCCCCAGGCCCCAGGCCCCAGGCCCCAGGCCCCAGCTCGCTTCCGACGCCGACGCCGCGGCCCGTTTAAGGAAGAAAGGGGACGGGCGGCGGAGACTCCGCCTCCGCGCTGAGGTCAGCGCGCACCGCTGCGTGTGACGCTCTGGTTGCCGCAGAGACGCCCCGCCCCCGCGCGGTGCTGCGGAACCGGAGCTCCGGGCGGCGTCGGCAGGGGCGCGGGAGGCGGTGAGGCTAGGGCGCAGGAGCCGGCGCAGCTGCCGCAGGGAGAGCGGCGGGGACGGAGCAGACCACGACGAAGACGCACAGGCAGCCGGGCCGGGCCGGGCCACGGGGAGAGCGGCCGCCGGGAAGCGGGCGGGAAGCCGGGCGGGCAGCGGGCAGCCGCCGAACCGCGAAGCGACATGGTGCTGCTCAAGGAGTAGTGAGTGTCCGCCCGGGCGTGCGGAAGCGAGGAAGAAGGCAGGGTCGGGGATGACGACCAGGGAGGCTGACGGCCTGGCGGAGGGAATGCAGTGGCCGGACGGGGCCCAGCGGGATGGAGAGCGCTGGATGGGCTGCTGGGAGGCCCAGCGGGGGTCGAGGGGGGCAGCGGGGGCCGGACAGGGCCTGAGGTGGGGCCGACAGGGATCGAGAGGGACGGACAGCACCTGAGGTGGGGCCCAAGGGGCAGTGAGGGCCAGCTTGTCCTGGGGAGAGGCCCAGGGGACAATGAGGGCCCGGCAGGGCCTGAGAAGGGGTCAAGGGGACTGTGCGAGCTGGACAGGGCATGAAGGCCTGAGGGGATCGGGGGCACTGGGGGAGACGTGGAGTGGTTCTATGGTGGGGGCCGGGGGACGGGGGGACCAGCCAGAACTGCAGGAGTGGCTGCGAGCGCTGAGGACCCGCGGGAGGGGGAGGAGTTGTCTGAGGGGCTGAGGACCAGTTGGACAAGGGCAGGCAGGGTCCGTGGGCCCGCCGGTCGGGGGTGGGGGAAGCGCGGTGGGGGATGCACAATGCTAAGGGGCTCAGAAGATCAGATAAGACATCTTCAGGCGTGGAGCTGAGATGAAGGAGTGCTGAGGGGAGCCTGGAGAATGAATGGCTGCCTTAGACGTCGGGAGAAAGATTGTAGTAAGTGGATAAAGGAGAAGGACTAGGGAGTCAGGGCCAGGCTTGGGTGACAGGGGAAGGGTCTGAGGACCCACCCTTTGGGCACATGACGTGGTGTTCAAGTGGTAGGTACAGAAGAGGAGGTATTGGGGAAAAAAGCTTAAGGTGGTTACTTGGGACTCAGGGACACTTGGGAAAGCAGTCCTGAAAATATCAGGCAGGGGCTGGACTGATATGAGGGAGTGATAGAGCTAGGATGTTACCAGGGTAGAGAATAGTGTGGAGAGAGTGTATTTGTGAATAAATGTAAGAATCACTGGAGTGGCGGTGGGGAACAGGGGCAACCTATCTCTTGGGAATTCTCAGCTTTGGTGCAAAGAGATGGAATTGAGGAATTGAAGAGGTGGCCATAAAGCCATTAGTTGAGAAAAGACAAGGAGGGGGGAGGGAGTTCTTGAGTAGTGACTAAGGGGTGGGGAACTAGTGACTTTCGGGGGGAGCTGCAGGGAGATGGGCTTGCTCCTGAAGTGCAGGGGATTGTATGGGGGTGAGGTGGGGGGATGCTGGGATTGCTGTATGTGAGATGACCCATCCCTGAAACTCATGGTTCCAAGGAAGCATCTCAGGACTCTTTTTCCCCCTATTGCAAAGAGGAGAGATTGGAGGTGTGCGCGCGCCATTTACAGTAGAACTGTGCTTTCCTGGAGGGGAGGGCAAGTGGACAGCATTGGGCCAGAGGCCCAGGAATTCTGGAAGTGAGAGATGTCCAAGTAGAGAGCAACTGGTGGGGATCACTTGGTAGCCAAGCAGGTGTGCGGAGGGCTGCTTTCATTTGCCAGTGAAGGTGCTTTGCCCCGTCTGACTTGCTCCTCCGAGGTGTTTACAACATTTAGGATGTAGAGGTCTGGAGAACACAGGGAGCAGAAACTCAGGTGTCATGCCAGCTGGACCCCTCATCAAAAGCGTATTGTTTTGAAGCCTTCTGCCTTTATTTCTTGACTTCCAGCTGATGTTGATTCAGCCAGAGTATAGTGCACTTTGGATTCTAATCTTTCCTGTCCAAAAAAAGAGGCTTTTCCCATTCTCCAGAGCCTTTTTTCTATTCTCAGATGAACCTGAGAATCTGTAGAAACCTGTAATTTTGTAAAGAAGGTCAGACAGGGAAGGAAAGGGACCTTCACTCAGAAGAGATCTGCGTGAGTTTTCAAGAGCGGTCCTCCCTTCCCACTCTTTGTTCTCCTCCCCTTGAAGCCTACTAGGGAAAGGTCCAAGGTGCTGGGGATGCAGAGCCTGCCTGGCATGTGCGTTTGCTTCCTGCCTGACTTGTGCCCTGTGTGTGCTCAGACACGAGTGTGCATCCCTCAGCAGGGGACACGGAGGGGGGCATCTGAGACACTCGGCTGTGGCTGCAGCACTGCAGCTCTGGGAAGGGTGTGAGTGAAGGTCACAGTGAAGTGAGCACAGCTCCAGTCTCAGCCCAGCACTACCTCTGTGGTCCTATCCTTAGGAATTCCACCCTACTGCTACTGGAGTGGTTTTGCTTCCAGGGAGCCAGGGAGAAATGTCTGGGTGTGAGCATCCTATCAGGAACTGGCTGATGCCCTTCTCTTTTGGTGGAAAGGAGACTCAGTGCCCATCCAAGGTCTGAAGGGTGTCTCTGTTGATTTTTCTGACACTTCCTCTAACAGGATTCTCCTTGATTTGATTTCTGCACATTCTTAGAAGATGTGATTTTTAATGTTGTTCTTGAAGATAACAGGCTCATTGTCTTCTAGGAAGTTTCTATTGACGGTGCCGAAATTGTGGCCTCCAAGTTGGAAGTATTTTTCTGCATCGTGGGCCTTTTCTAATGGGAGGAGAGCATTAGTAGCAGCATCCAATGACCTGCAGGATTTACGTTATTTGAGTCATTCTGGAGGAGGGGAGTTAGCAGGCAGTAAAGACTTGGAGCTCGTTTTGTTTTTCCTGCTGCTTTTCTGCCTGGTACTTTGCATGTAGTGTGATGTTTTTCTTAGACCCCTCTGGGTGCTCCTTGCTACCTGAGGGACCTTTGTGGAACTAGAAAATAGTGAGTGGACTACTTACCAGCCTGGAGCAAGGATCCTGATTGGCGGGACCACTGCCCAGGACAGAGCAGAGCAGCTCTCACCAAGCACTCGAGACACAGGAGGCTCCAGGGGTTCCAGCTAGGGTCTGGGGGCTGACATCTCGGCTTGGAAGCTGGCTTGGTTTGTATGAATGCAGCCAAGCATTTTGATATCAACCCTCTGACCTCACAGCTTTGAACTGGGGGTTGGCTGTTGCTCTGTGTGACAAATGCAAGCCACCTGGAGAAGTGTCGCTAGCCCTTGCACCAAGGTGGAGATCTGACCAGTGTGGGGACTTTGCTGGCCGTGGTGTCTCTGTCAGGTTTTTGCTGGTACCTCCAAGAATTGGTGGCCATTAAAATGGAGAAGGAGAAGACAGTGATGAGTTGGGGTGCCTTTGGATAGCTTCTGGAGGTCCGGACACAAGTTGGGTGTCTCCTTTTTTGGTGGCTTTGTGGCAGTAACTTGTATTGTAATGTCTTGTCCCAGAGCAGAGATGGTTGGCCCATGCTTAGAGTGATTCAGCCTTGGAGGAGCTTGGCCCCTTCCTAACCTTTCACCTTGAGGGCTGTATCGTTGGGAGGTTGGGTCCACAGAGATGTGAATCCCCAGGGCCTGTATCCTTACCTTGGCTTCGGAGTTTTCAGGGGTGGGTCCTCCTGTGTTAACTTCTCTGTTTTGCTCTACTCATTGGCAAGTTTTATTGGGGAGATTAGCGAAGGAGGGGGAGAAGACAGTTCCAAATGTCAGAGGCCTGCCTGCAAAGTGGCTGGCTGGGGAACAAGTTTGCACTGAATGACAGGGCTCCGACTGGGGCACCGGAGGGCACAGAGGGTCCTAGCCTCAAAGCGCTGGGGGCCGTTCTCTGCTGGGTTTCTGACAGTGAGTGCGGCAATCACACACAATGAAGTGTTTAAGATGATGCTGTAAGAACCTGGGGCAGGTTTCAGAGCCTGAATTGTTACTGTTTCTCCTTCTCTTGTAGTCGAGTCATCCTACCGGTGTCTGTAGATGAGGTGAGTCCTTCTTCATTTTATCCGTGGTTGTATACAATTGCTCCAAGTGACCCAAACTCTTTGTATGCTTTTCATGTTTGTTCTAACATAGAGGTAACCAATACTCGATGTGAACTTTCCTGGTGCTACTTTCATTTGAAGGAAGGCACTTATTTTTAAAATTTAGTTTAATTTTTTTGAGGATAGGAAGGGAAGTTTTTTTAAAAAGTTATTTTTCAGTTAAAGTTTACATTCAGTATTATTTTGTATTAGTGTCAGGTGTGCAGCATAGTGATTAAACAGTCATAGACTTTACAGATTGTTGCCCCAATATTTCCAGTATCTACATGGCACCGTACATAGTTACTACGATATCCCTGACTGTGTTTGCTGTGCTGGACTCAACATCCCCATGACTGTTCCGTAACGACCAATGTGTGCCTCTCAGTCCCATCACCTTTTCCACCCAGTTCCCCAGCCGCCCTCCTCCCCTCTGGCAACTGTCAGTCTGTTTTCTGTGTCTATGAGTCTGTTTCTATTTTATTTGTTTGCTTATTTCGTTCTTTAGATTCCATGTGTAAGTGACATCATATGGTATTTGTCTTTTTCTGACCGACTTATATCACTTAGCATAATATTCTCTAGGTCCATCCATGCTGTCACAGATGGTAAGATTTCATTCCTTTCTATGGCCAAGTATATCCCATTATATGTATATATGTACCACAACTTTCTTATTCTCTTGTCTATTGGTGGGCACTTGGGCGGCTTCCATATCTTGGGCTATTATAAATAACGCTGCAGTGAACATAGAGGTGCATATGTTCTTGCAAATTAATGTTTTGGGTTTCTTTAGATATATACCCAGAAGTGAATCACTGGGTCATAAGGCAGTTCCATTTTTAATTTTTTGAGGACCCTCCACACTGGTTTCCATAGTGGCTGCCCCAATCTGCATTCCCACCCGCAGGGGAGGCGCTAATCTCGTATACGTAGACCACTGCGAACAGCCTGCCACAAGTTATCAGCGTGCCAGTTGACTGAGCAGAGACTAAATCAGCCCCCTTCACCCGCTGGGACTGTTCTTGTTTGGAGACACGTTACTGAAGGGATTGAGTGTGGGCATCTCTGGGACCTCCGTGACTTGACTGGGAAGTGTGCATGGCTCTCTCTGGTTGTGCAACAAACCAGCAGGGCAGGGAATCTCTGAGGCCCTTCCTCGCTATACTCTAGGTGACTGCTGGGAAGACCAAGGCCCAGAACCCTCCTTTTATGGAGGGCAGGGAATAGCAGACAGGCTTGGCTTGCCCTCTGTCCTTTTATGGTTCCTGGGCCTGCCGTCTCTGTCTATGAGGACCTGGCAGGATTTGCCACAAGAAAGTGTAAAGGCCGTGCTGACTCAGAGTTGGTCTCCTGGACAGCAGAGACCTGTCACAGAGCCTCCCTCGTCCCACCCTCTCTCCAAACTTCCTCCACTGTCCTCTCCTGGCTCAGCCTTGTTCTTTGCTTCCTTCTGAATCCGCAGCCCTCACCCCACCCCCACTTCTAGAAGTTCAGGTCTGGGTGAAGTCTGGCAGCCGGCACAGTGCCCTCAGTTGCTCTCTCCCTGTAGTGTCAGTGCGGAGCCCCAGGAAAACTTCCAGTCTGTTCCAAATATGAAACAGACCTTTGAAAAAGGAAATCAGGCCAACAGAGCCCACCACACAGTTTAAGTGAGACAAATAACCAAGTTTCTTGACCCAACCCCCCAAAAAGAAGTGGTGGGCAGGCATTAGCCTCCCAGAGGGTTGTCTCCAGTGGTAGGCTGCATGTCTGGGAAGAGCCCTGGAGACCTGCAGGTGGGAGCCAGAGGTGAGCCTGGAGCATAATCTGGGAGTCGGGGGAAAGGACAAGAGAAACACGACTGCGGAAGCTGCGGTGTGGGGGTGGGGGGCGCACACGGATAGATGCTGCGATCCCTGGAGGCACCTGAGGTGTGTCTAGGGCCTGGGAACCACATGCTTGGGCTGACAGGCATTGGCTTGGGGGCCCCTGTTAACCCACTTCCTCTGGGGTTCTTGCTGCATTTATGAAAAATAGCAAGTGATGATTTGCCAAGCCAGGGGGCCAGGCAGGAAGGCCCAGCATATCTCTTACCCTGGAACTCAGCTCTTGGGGGTCAGATGGCACCCTCTCTGCTGCACAGCATGACCCTGCCCCTCCAGTCAGGAAGACGTCCCCAGGAACTTGGGAGCACCTCAGTTTGGCATTTATGGGTGAAATGGATCTTTTCACAGGGAGTTTCTTGATGGGACAGAGAGTGGGAATGTCTCTGATCAGTGTGGCAGGCGCAGGAGGGCCAGCACCTGCTCAGGGCATCTCCTGGCTGCTCTGCTGTGTGGTTGGGGGGCCAGAACACTGACTGCTTGTAGCAGGCCAGGAGTGGAGGGGAAGGGGGAACTCCGAGTGTCTACGCCTTGGGGCTTTAGCTTGTGATGGCCTTTTTGCAGCACTGAGGAGGAGGCGGGGCAGGTGAACAGATCTGGAGGTGAAGCAGGAGCCAGGGAAGTTGGCACCGATGAGGATCCGCGTTTGCTCGCTGGTGTCACCCTGTCCCCAGCAAGAGGTGCTGTTGAGAAAGCAGTGCCTGGCCTAGGGTTGAAGGGGAAGCTGCTCTTTTGATGGCTTGAACCTTAGTTCCAGAAGGCCAGAAAAACTTGAATGGGAGGTCAAAGAAGGAACAAGTAATGATCAGCCTTCTCAGCCTTTGTCAATAACCCCATCCTGACTCGTGGTTCCCGTGGGCGCAGCCTGTGTTGTGTGACTGATAGATTCACTTCCTCAGTGGAAACCATGATTTGAGGTTTTCAGAGCTTTCTGATTTAGGGGAAAAAGAGACACAGAGAGAAAACCATGTCTTTATAACCATGTCTCATGTCTCAGTGATGGCTTGCATTGATATTTGGGGATGGAATTAGCTCTGGCTGGCCAGAGCTAATGGTTGGCCTAACTAACCCTACGCAGGGTGTCTGGGCGTTCTGCAGCAGAGCACAAAAACTCTGGCTTTTCTACATGGGTGTGTCCACCGGTGTTTGCTGGCTCAGGGCTGCCCACCCTCTCCTGTGGGCAGGGCTGTTTCACTTATTTCCAGAAACACATGGCACCATTCCCCTGTGCTAACTGGCCTGGCAGGGCCATGTGGGTGGGACTGACAGCTGTGCTGGTTTGTTTAATGTCAGTGCTTTAGGCCCACCCACAGCATCTTTGTGGGCTCTGGCTCCCAGATTGCCGAAGTGGTGGAGTCTCTTGTTTTTCTCAGCCGAGTGTGTTAGTTCTTTGGGGCAGGAGACAAATCTCAAGGGCAGGGAGCAATGTCCTAGGCCCGAGGCAGCTGGAATCCCAGTCTCCACAAGGCTCTTTATCTGATGTCATGGTCTTGTCCCCACTCTCACCTTCACCCTGTTTGAGTCTGGCTGCTTTCTGCATTCCCAGGGTGTGGAGCCACTATGCCAAAGGGAACCCTTGGACAATGACAGTGTCCTTCACTGGTGGTTTGCGGAGGCCAGTTTTACTTACCCCTTTGGATTAACAAAACTGCCCTCACTTGTCTCATTGGGATTAAAGGATCAGAGTATCAAGGGAGATTAGCGGGGGAAGATGCGGGTCTCACAGACTGATCCCCTTAGAGCCTGCCCCCAGATTCCTGCAGCTGAGGAGGAAGTCATGAAGGGGCTTAGTCTCTGCTGGGAGCCCCTCCCCAAGCAGCACCCACAAGGAGCACCACCAGCCGGCAGCGCAGTCCCTGCCACCAGACCTTTTTCCCAGGCTGCCCTTTAGGATTGCTGAGTCAGTGGTTAGGTGTTCTTGTGACTCTTCTCTGAAATGGAATTACTGCTCCTTCTTAGGAACCCCTGGCTCAGCCAAACGACCCACTTGATAGGGTCAAGTGCCTCAGCCAGGGGGTGGCCTTGGAAAGGCATAGGGACAGCTTGGGGTTCCACGGGGGCATTGAAGCAACACTGATGTTGCTCTGGATTAGCAAGGTCAAGATGACTGGCTGTCACCCCAGTGCTCCTCTTTATGGGATTAACTGAGCTTTGGTGGCTTGCCTGAGCCTTCCCTTGGCATTTTGTCCTGGGTTTTTTGCTTTGGAAGGTAGGGCTCTTTCAGTTTTGTGGTGAGCAGTAAATTATCCTGGTTGGTTGCTTCCCCTCCCAGACTTTGCCCAGAAATTTCCCTGTGGCACTTAGGAAGCTGCGTGGTCCAGTAAGCCCCCACATTTGAGGGGAAACAGCCGTGGAAGCTGCCTCTACTCCTTGCTCTTGCAGGCAGTGGTTTAAGTGACAGCTGCCCCGAGACACGGCCTGTCTGTGTTCATCTCAAAGGGAGAAAAATGCTCTCATCTTTCACTCTCGGGAGTATCAGTAGGTTGGGAAGAGAGCATAGAGGGCAAGGAAACCTTTATTCCCCCCACAACACAGGGGGTGACCATTTTCTCATACTTCCTAAGTTGTTGTGCCTGGTTGGCACTGGCAGTGGCTGGCAAGGTGCTTCCTGTGGTGTAGATGTAACTTCCTGCATTAAATGCTCCTGTTCCTTCTCCTTTCACCTTATTTTCTGTCTAGACAGCTTCCTTCAGAGAGAAGCGAGCAACAGGGCCAGGCCTGGGCACTGCCCAGGTCGTTGGCCCTAATACTGAGTTGTCCTGAGGGGTCAGAGGAGGCCAGTGATCTTGACTGGTGACTTGATAGGGTGGCATGTGACCCAAATAAAGGAAAACTAGGCTTTTGCCATGTAGAAAGTGCCAACACAGAGGGTGCACCCAGCCAGTGGAGACCGTGGGGTCGGGATCTGCGCCGTCTGATGTGGGAAGCAGGGCGCTGGCATCAGCCCCGTCAGTAGTCCAGACAGTATCTGCGGAGGTCTGGTTGCCTGTAAGGCTCTTTTCTGAGCTGCTGGCAGGGCAAGGAAGGGCTCACCATTGGAGCAAGAAGTCATGTCTTAGTCTGTTTAAATGAATGGGATAAACAGACTTCTAGTAACTGCCCCAGACTTTGCCGTGAGGTCTTAAGAACAGGGCAAAAGCTACCTGGGACTCTATAACCTGGGTAGTGGTGTGAAAATGGGAAGGATGGAATTAGACGCATCTGACGGCTAAAGAGGCCATGGAGCAGCGTTCTCAATTGCTTTGGGTGGAATTGGGAAAGGCCCCGTGTGAAGCTTCAGATGAGTTCTTGGATAAGGGGACCCCAGCATAAACTGATCGGTCAGGTCCTGGCAAATGGACAGTGTGTAACTTGTGAAGATTCTGCACTGTCAACAACTCCCATCTCTCTGTTTCTTTAGTATCAAGTAGGACAGCTATATTCTGTGGCTGAGGCCAGCAAAAATGAAACGGGTGGTGGCGAAGGCGTGGAGGTCCTGGTGAATGAGCCCTACGAGAAGGATGGCGAGAAAGGCCAGTACACACACAAGATCTACCACCTACAGAGGTATGTGGCTGTGCAGCAGAGCCTGAAGCTGGCCTGGCTGGGAAGTGGAGAGGACAGCTAATTGGGGGTTTCCAGGTTATTGGCTGCGTAGGCGGCTTCACTCATGAGAGCGGGTGTAGATGGTAGTCCTCCTTTGTTCATTTAAAAGTTTTAGCGGCTGCTTTTTGTTTTGTTTTTTATTTCATTTTTTAAAAATAAAAGTAATACTTGTTTTACCAGACTCCTGGTCCCCAGAGGTGAGAGTGTTTAGTTTCTTGTGGGCCCTCCCCCGAGTGGTACTCATTGTCTGTGAGTGTGGGGTGTGTGTGAGTGGGTGTTCCTTCCCTTTACTGTTGTCTCAGCATGGGTGGAGTCATACCATACGTAACTGTTCGACTTTGCTCTTTTGTCGCTGATCATAGCATCGCTTTCTCTCACTGTCAGCAACTTGGTTTCATTCTTTGGAAGTACACAGAGCGTTGTTTTGTACAGGTGTGCGGTGAGTTGTCTCACCTGTCCTCCCTTGTTGTCTGTCTCTAGTCATTTCCAGGTGTTTACACAGAGAACTCCAGTAAAACTCCTGTGCAAACCTGTTCACATGCCTGTGTGTGAATCTATAGTAAACGTTTCTGAAAGTGGGATTGCTGGATCAGGTAGCATTTTAAATTCTGATATTGTGAAATGAGCTACAAGAAAAACTTTGGCACCTCTCTTTGGATCAAAGACATAAGTATTTAAATATCTGAACTGATCTGTGTACTAAAATCCTTAGCAGACCGCACAGATTTGCTGAATCCCTAACTAAAACAGGATGAGGCAAAAATAGGTTTACAGTTTTGAGTACATGAAACACAGAGTTTATTCTCGTATTATTTATAATTATTGCATTGTTTTCCCTATGAACAAAGGCAAGCCTACCTTTGCCCACCCTGCACGCAAACTCTGAGCTGATCCGGAGGGTGTTGGAAGCAACAGTAAACACAGACCAGCTTGAATGGACGTTGAACCAAGCAGATTACCCAAAACTGGAAAAATTAACCTGAATATTTTAAAAATTGTGATAAAATATACAAACAAAATTTACCATTTTTATCATTTTTAAGTGTACAGGTCAGTGGCATTAAGTACATCCACACTGCTGTGCAACTTAAACCTGAATCTTAATTTCTAGTCACCAGACTGAAATAAAACCAGTTTCATCCTCACTGGGTAAAGCCCCATGGAACAGCGTCTGCTGCTCTGGAGGTGTGCGGGTGCCGGCCCAGAGGGGCTGGGGTCCTGTGAGTGCTGGCGCCGGGGGAAGGCAGCGCTGTGGGGTGGCGGGGCAGGGCCTCTCACTGTGTCCCCCCTTTCCTTGCCAGGGTGCTTATTCCTCTCTGCCTCCTCCTCTTCCTCCTCCTTCCCCACTCAGAGTTCACTGCCAACCAGTCCTTACTGAACCATTAACAGTTCATTAAAATAAGCCCTGAGATGTATGTCAACTATAATTGACAAATAAATTTTAAAAAAAGTTTTTTAAAGCCTCAAGATTTGTCTTCTCCATAGTTGCGTTTGTACTTTTTAAAAAGGATTTTGAAAAGAGAGAGTGAGGTTGGCGGAAGGGGCCCGACCGGAGCTGCAGAGAGGAGGTCTGTAGAGCCTGTCTTACCCTCTTGCTCACAGGACAGGGCATAGACTTGGAGCTGCTACCACTATTTCCTTAACTCCAAACACACACTGGAGAAAGAAAAAAGTGCTGAATGCCACAGCCACCTCTCCTCACAAGCACCAGAGCCTCCCGTGAGCCATCTCGTTGCCCCAATCAGGAGGGTGGGTTTGCCACCACACTCTTTCTCGTCCCTTAATCACGTCAAGTTCTGTTGGTTCTATCGCCTTAGTACCGCCAACCTTTTCGTTTCCCTCATCATCTCTTGCTTCCTTACCATAAGAGCTCCTAACTGATCAGCTCGCTTTCCACTTCACACAGCTTTGAGTGCTCTTTCTAGAAGACAGACCTGTTGCTCCCCAGCTTGAAAGCTATAAATGGTTTCCCTTTGCCCTCCAGATAAAGGCCATACCCTTTGATGTAACTTACAAGATCTTTTATGACCCAGCCTCTGCAGGTTCTCTTGTATTCCTTACTCTATACCGTACTACACCAGCTACTCTGAACTTCTCTCTCTTCTCCTAGCTCTTCCCACCCAACTCCTATCCTTGTGTCTAGCTCAGTCCTACTCACTCTCTATATGTGCGTTTAATCCTTCCTTTTTTAAAAAACAAAATTTATTATTTTTAGACAGAGGGGAAGGGAGGGAGAAAGAGAGGGAGAGAAACATCAGTGTGTGATTGCCTTTCACTCCCCCTCCACTGGGGACCTGGCACACAACCCAGGCATGTGCACTGACTGGGAATTGAACCGGCTACCCTTTTCGTTCTCAGGCCAGTGCTCAAGCCACTGAGCCACGCCAGCCATTGTTAATCCTTACTCTTCTGAGGAGCCTCCCCCTGTACCATGTTGCCTGCACCATGTTCTCCGGTGCCCTGCCCCCAGAGCCCTGTTCACCCATTATGGCACACAGAGTGTTGTCCTCTGCCTGGTTGGTTATACTCCCCACTGGATGTCAGCTCCTTGAGGGCAGGAGCCAAGTCTGTGTGGTTCCAGGTGCCTGGTACCTGGAAATGCTTACCAAGATGAGCATGGCAGTGAGTGAATGAATCTCAGAGAGTTGCTCTGAGTGCTCTGAATTAGATCGCTCTTGGGGTTGGCTCTCTTTTCTCGGGCCTCAAGCACTAAAGTAGATGAGATTGTTGGAGCCTGCTGAAGACTGCTTAGAATGCCAGTGAAAAACTAAGGAAGAGGAATATCTGTACCTTTAAAAAAGAAATAATAAAATAGGCCCTGACCAGTGTGGCTCAGTTGATTGGGTGTCATCCCACAAAGCAGAAGGTCGCCGGTTCGATTCCTGGTTGGGGCACACGCCTGGGTTCCTGGACAGGGCATATACAAGAGGCAACCAGTCCGTGTTTCTGTCGAACATCGATGTTTCTATCCCTCTCTTTCTCCCTCCCTTCCCCTCTCTCTAAAAATAAATAAAATCTTTAAAAACATGGACTCTTACTGAACGTACTGTTCTGTAACCTGAGATAAGAAGACTTAAATAGAAGAAAATATTTTGCTCTGGGAGGCAGATGACCCTGAGGGCCTCCTGGCACCCCAGAACTGACAACGGAAGATCAGATCATCTCGGATCCCATACCTGAAGTCAGTCAGTCAGTCAGTCAGTCTGTCTGTCTCTCTGGCCCATAAACCTGGACTGGTATACTCTTGGAGGTAGCTCATCCTTGCAGTTTGGAATATAATGCCCTGGGCCCGGTGAGTTCTGGAAAAAATCACAATGATAACGTAGTGGCTGATACGCCGTAGCAAGTAGCCTGGGTCTCACCCCCTGTCCTGTTCCTGGTCGGTGGTGGGACAAGCTGTGGGTGGATGTTAGTAGCCAGGTGAGCTGCAGGTTCAGGCTCTGACAGGTGGCTTCTCACACACAAGAGTAACCTACTTATCTCATGGAAATTTACTTGTCAGTTCCCCATTGAAGAAGCTGGAGTGGTGGCTGGAAGAATGTGATGTTAAAGCCCATTGTCTTCTAATTCTCTCCTCCGTTTCTTTTCATAACCCCTTTTCTCACTATAGCAAAGTGCCCACATTTGTTCGAATGCTGGCCCCAGAGGGAGCCCTGAATATTCATGAAAAAGCGTGGAATGCCTACCCTTACTGCAGAACTGGTGAGTGCAGACCTGGTTAGGAGCTGGAGTTTGGGCCCCAGGATGGACAGAGGATGTGGTCAAGTAGACTCGGTGGTGGGGATGACTTGGCGTTTGGGGTCTCACGTTCATTTTCCAGATGAAGCCAGTGGGCGGATGAGTTCAGGGGCTCCCTTCAGACCTGAGGCCAGTGGCGTCGGTGTTGTTCAGTACCGTGTGGCTGCCAGCTGGGTGAGCGCCACCGAACAGCCGTGGCCTGAGCTGGCACAGAACCAGCCCCTCTTATTTGGGGATCATATGATAATTTTGATTGTTTTTACTAATTACAAAAGTAATGCTCTCTGTTTAAATTTTAGAAAGTGCATACAAACAAAAGAAGCTACCCACCCATAATTCTTTTATCCCCAGGGAGTCACTGTTAACATTTTAACGTCTTTGTTGTAGTCCTTTTTTTAAGTCTTACATAGACACACCTTTACAAAATCTCCAGACACGTTTCGTAGACAAATTTTGGATCACATCATGTTAACTGTTAAGTTGTTTGCGTTACTCAGTAAATGGGAAGTCCGTTCCCTGTCACTGTACAGTCTCCTGGTTTTTAAAATTTGGCTGCTGAGTATCACATTGTATGAATGTGCTGTGATCTTTGTAAACCATTCCCTTATTATTAGATGCTGCAGTTTCCAGTCTTAATGTGATATATTTGAGTTTGGCTTGAAAAACAGCGTTGAGGCCAGGGACTCTTGAGAGAGGCAGCAGTGATAGAAAAGGGCCTGTGGTGTGACCTTCCTGCCCTGGAGACGGGCCAGGCCCAGACACCAAGAAAACGTAGTGAAGGAGCACTTTTGATGTCGGGGGAAAAGTGGATATCAGCCCAATTTTGACAACACGGGATTTAGAATCAGCTGTATCTCAGATATGTGCTACCACTCATAGAATGTGCAGGCGCCAGATTTGGGTGGAGGGATGGGAGGCAGGGAGGAGGGAAGTCGCTGTTAAGGGCCCCGACTTACACTGAACCAGCGTGTTCTGTAGTTACAGGTGGGAGTTGGGGTGCATTTTCTTAACTTGGGCCCATCTCTTATCTGGAGTTTCTGGAAAGTAAAGATTTGCACCTCGACAGAAAATTTTCTCTTCTATACTTTGGGGGATTCCCTTTGAGTAGTTCAGACTCCTAGCTTTCCAGGATTCCAGAGTGGACCTCTTGGAGGGCCCAGGATTCCAGTGGGACCTCAGTGCCAAGGTGGCACTGATCCGTGTCCTAGGCTGGTTCTTAGAGGTGCCCTGGAACTTGTCTCTGAGGGATGTGGCCTTTCCCCCAGTCCACCTGCATTTGTTTTCACAGGCAGTCTGGCTACAGGTCCTCTTGCCAGCCTCTGCCTACATGTCCTACTTCACTCGCCTTATTTTTGGGGACCTGGCACTCCGTAGATTGTGTCTGATGAGGATGTTCCACCCATGTGGTCCTTATCCTGTGAACTTGGGAATGATTAAAGTCTAGAGCACAGGGTCATTGCTCTTTCCAATCCTTGAGAACCTTGCGTCAGGAGATTACCAACCATTGACAGGACCTAGGGTGTGTGTGAGTTTTATTGCTGTAGCTGAAAGTGCAAATATCACTGCTCAGGAAGCATCGGGTAAGAAGCTGTTAAATTCTTGGACAAGAGGCTTGCACACACTTTCTTAAAAGACTGTGCACTGTGGCTGGGTATGTCTGGTCTAGGGCCAAAGGTGAATTTTCTTGATGTCTAAAAGAGTTGCATTGAGCATGCGTCACAAGAACCTTCGCCAGCTTGGCATGAGGGAGGCAAACAGATAGCACGGGCTGCCCCATGCCCGGGGCCGGGTTCTGGGTGCCGCTCTCCTCTGCGCAATCCAGGGAGTGTGCTGCAGCTGACATGGGCGTTTTTCTAGCCGTCAAATGTTCACTTACATATTGTTCTGATCTTTGGCCAAAAAAATAAAATAAAATAAAAGATAAAAATAATTTCTAAATACTCCATGGAGAGGAGGCAAGGGTGGGGGGAAGGCAGGTTTCTTCAGCGGGGGCCAGTGTCACACTCGTAATCACCATAGTACGAAATGAGTATGTCGCGAACCTCAGATCTGTTCAGTTAGACGCTTGCTCTTTGAAAATAAAATAAAGAAAGCTCATTTCCAGTTTTCTCTGGGGGTTGGTGGGAGGAAGATGATTAATTCAGACATCTAAGCTTGGCCCAATAGATCAAAGTTTGAGGCAAGATGGATAAAGGAGCATGGAATAAATTCCTCATGCCTCTTGGAAGGCTCTAAGCTTATTCTGAGCGGAGTGAAAACGGAGTTGGAATACTCTGCTCATTATCAGCTCTCTCTGTTCTCCTACCTGGTTTCTGTCTCCTCCTCCTCGCTGCTGGGTTTTGGGGTGTGAGGAGGCGGTGAGGTAGGGTTTGGTCTGTGAATGAAAAGAGGAACAGAAAAACGTTTCCCTTCCTATCTCTCCCTCTAGCCTTAACTCTTGGGTGAATTCTCTTGCTAGGCCCTGGCTTTAAAGTACCTTATTTGGACAGCCTGGTTTTGGAACTTCAAAGAGTGACCTGGGACTCTTCCAGTGTGCCCAGGACTGCAGTTTGAGGAGAAGAGAGTGCTGTGAATGCAGAGGTGTTTGGAGGAGCAGGAGCTAGAGGTTAGGGAGGTTGGTTGGTCATCCAAGTGGGCATTAAAGGCCACAGAGGGTCATCATCCTCATTGATTCAGAAACCTAATTTGTCGGAACTGAGTGGATCTATTTCTCAGGGTCTCAAAAAGACTAAGACAGGCCCTGCTCGGGTAGGGTCCCGACATGCCAAGGCTGTGGGTTCCATCCCTGGTCAGGGCACTTACAAGAATCAACCAATGAATGCATAAACAAGTGGAACAACAAACTGATCTCTCCCTCTCTCTCTCTCTGTCACTCACTGTTGCTCTTTCTCACATCAATACATTTAACAAAAGGAAGAAAAAGACAAAGGCATAAAAACTTCATATGCCAATATATTAAGTTATATTGAAATCCAAAATTACTAATGAAGCCACATATTCCTATTTGCTGATTAGAGTGTTCTTCCCCTGTGAACTCCTTTACACGGAAAACCAAAGTACGACCAGAATGCCAGTGTATGGTGAAAACGTTCACTTGGTTTTGTGATCAGACTCTTGTGTCCATCGATGAGAGAGGCCAGACCAGAAGGAGAAGGTTGCTTGGAGAACCTGGGTGCAGAATCAGGTGGAGAGCCCTGGGGGCGGGTGTCATCAGCCAGGCCAGCCTGACTCTGCTGTCTCCATCCTCGGGTGGGGCTGCTGGATGCGCCCTGATCGGCAGCCCCCAAGAACTTCTGTCAAACCGGCCTCTCTGGACTTGCCCTTGATGGATATGATACTCACTATGTCCTTTCCATTAGCACAATTTTCTCCAAGCTGATAGAAGACTTTTTTCAATAGGCTTTTTAGTTATAATCTTAATCCCGTGCTTTCTTCCAAGTTTCTCTCATTGGATTCGGGGAAATTCTCTTGGATTGTTTCTATACAAGGTAGATTTTACTCCTTATATTTCAACTTTCCCTCATCTCAGTCTCAGAGGTAACCTTAGCTGCAGCTTTGGAGTTTTTGGGTTTGACTGTTAGGGCCGTGAGTGGCCAAGCACGGCCGAGTGGCACCCATCAGAAGTTGAAGTAACTCCAAAGTCAAAGGGTACAGAATGATCCGGGCTGTCGTCAGGACGAGAGCTAGTCTGCTCCCCAGTGACATTAGAGCCGCAGTCATTTTCTCTGATAAATAATTAAACTGTGCTTTCCGAGGGGGTCTCATTACAATGAGCAGGAGTATGGAGGGTGAGAGGTTTGGTTACAGCGAGAGGAGGGATGTGGGAGGCAGATAGACAGTGCCTGTCTGAAGTGCCCTGCCCCATGCCCCTGGAGCAGGTGACACCGGGAGACGCTCTGAGGCAGAGCGGTGGGTCTCAGCGCTTCAGCCCATCAGAGCCAGTCCCCTTTCTTTGTCCAGCTGGAAAGAATCCCAAGGAGCTGATAGTAGCATTTTTTAAATTAAATTCCAGATGTGGTCCTTTGGGACCTTTGTGTGACTGAAACACAAGGGGTGGTGTGTCTGAGGTGCCGAATACACTCCCAGGGGCTGGCGGGTGGCGGGGGACTAAGCTCCAGGGAACGGAGAACTCTTCACCACCGTCATCTCTGGGGCTGAGGGGCAGGTATTTATTCATCTTTGTTAATCTTTTTCTCTCTTCTTTCCATGTCCCTTCCTTGGAGCAGTTATTACAGTAAGTATTTTTGGGGTGGGGAGCAGAGGTGGTGGAATTGTAGATGATTTGTAGGAAAGGAAGAAATAAAAATGTAACCGCACTGGAGGTTCCTGGGTATTCCTCTTTTTCTCTTGGGTGACTTTTGGAGCTGTTGAGGCTCAACCCTTTCAGCCCTAAGGAGGAACCTGTTCATTGGCAAAGTAGCCTCTTTAGGCTGCATTGGCACGTGGCTTTGTCAGGTGCGGCAGTCAGGGCTGTGACATCCTAGCTCTGGGTCCCACGTGTGCAGAGTGACCAGGGCTCTCCCCTGCTCTCACCAGGGTTGTGCAGAACTCCAGGTCAGTGGCCTGAGTGGGGTTTCCCACTGGGCATCTATTGACCCCAGTGAGCACTGACCCTTGGCAACATCATGGAGTCAGCGAGGTTTCTCTTCCATTACCATCTCACTGCCCCTTCTCCCCACCCTTCAGCATCTTCTTCCAGTGCCTCGTTCCTGTGGGTCAACGTAGGCAGTTCTTGGGAACCTAATCCCTGCTAAGGAGTTCATGGACTAATGTGTTCCTCCTTTGCGTAGTTCCAGTTTTTAAAAAGCACCAAGGGAGGAAGATAGTGATAAGCATGAAGAGCTAATTTGCTGAGATGAGAACAAGAGCCAGAAGGCTGGCTGGAGGGAATGAGGCAGTGGTGGACATTCGTGGTTGGCGAGAGGGTCTTCCTGAGCTCTTTGCACACTGCGAAGTAACCATGAGTGCCCGCGCATAAGGTAGTGTGGCAGAGGGGCAGAGTCATGGGTTTGGAAGTCAGACAAACCTAATTTTGAGGCCCAGCTCTATTGTTATCTCTGTGGCCTTAGAGAAGTCACCTCACCCCTTTGAGCTTCACTTTCTTCATAATATGAGGGTGCCATTGCTACTCACCTTGTAAAGGGTTGAGTGAGATACCACATGCCTCGCCCATTGTGGGCTCCCAGTAAGGTTAGCTGTTACTGTAAGGCAGAGGCTGGAGTTTGGACTGCCCATGATTCAGTAATGGTTACTCTCGAACTTAGAGCCTGGCAACTGTAACTTATTTTTTTCCCCCTTTCAGAATGAGTACATGAAAGAAGACTTTCTGATTAAAATCGAAACCTGGCACAAACCAGATCTCGGCACCCAGGAGAATGTAAGTAGCACAAGAACTCTAGGGGCTTCCAAGCCTCAGCAGTGTATTGAGGCTCTGCCCCATGCCTTTTCCATCCCTGCGGGGTCCTCACTATGCTTCCCTTTTTCCTGGTCTCTGCCCAGACCTGTCCTACCAGCATGGGATTGCTCTGCTTCTAATTTGCAAAACGTGATCTCCAAGCCTCCATATAGACCTTTTTGTAGTACTGGGATTGATCTAAGATGCAACTCCTGGCACAGAAGAACTGTATTTTTAAAACATCAGAATTACAGCCTCTATAGAGCACAATTTGCCACTAATTCCTCAAAGTCAAAATACATCTATCACCCTGGCTGGCATGGCTCAGTGGATTGGGTGTCAGCCTGTGAACTGAAAGGTTGGTGGTTCGATTCCCAGTGAGGGCACATGCCTGTGTTTTGGGCCAGGTCCCCAGTGAGGGGCATGTGAGAGGCAACCACACATTGCTGTTTCTCTCCCTTCCCCTCTGTCTAAAAATAAATAAATTTTAAAATCTTAAAAAAATAAATAATGGTATATCGTGTAGCCATTAGGGCCTTCATCGAGTGGCTCAGTTGATTGGAGTGTTGTCCTGTGCACCAAAAGGTTGTGGGTTCGAATCCTGGTCAGGGCCCATACTGGTTGATGTTTCTCTCTCACACTGATGTTTCTCTCTCTTTCTCCTGCCCATTCCCTCTCTCTAAAATCAATAAACATATCCTTGAGCGAGGATTTAAAAATAAGTAAAAATAAAAAGAACTAATGGGGAAAAAACGAACTGATAGGGATAAATCTTCAAGATGTATTGTTCAGTGTTTATTTACTTATTTTATTTTTTAAATTTTTAAGTATTTATTTATTTACTTTCAGACAGAAGGTAAGGGAGGGAGAAAGAGAAGAAGAGAGACATCAGTTAGATGCTCCCAACTGGGGACCTGGCCCCCAACCCAGGCATGTGCCCCGAGTGGGAATCAAACTGGCTACTTTTCAGTTCTCGGGCCAGCACTCAGTCCACTGAACCACACCAGCTAGGGCTGTTGTTCATTGTTTAAAAAGCAATATGCAAAATGGTAAGTATGTATGTGCTCCCGTTTGTATTAGAAGAAAAATCTTCGCACATGAATGTGTGTAAGTGCATAGAGTCTGGTACCAGTGGAGTTAACTCAAGAGGGCGCTGGGAGACAAGCAGCAGAAAGAGTGAGTCTTTATTGTATCCTTGTGTACAGTTTTTGTATCGTAATTTTATATCATGGACATGTACGGCCTGTTTGAATCAATTTCTGAAAAGCATCAAAATAAACAGTATATGGCTAAGGAAGCAGTATCTCCACAAATGTTTATAGCCTTTACGAAGGGGGAGTGGGATGATGGAGGTAACCGTAGGTGGCCCTGAGAGTGTTTTGGCCCACTGAACTGATACCTCAGCTAAAAAGTCAGAGCATTAGTTCTCAAGTGTGTGTCCACTTAAAATTTATCCTCCCATTCCTTTGAAAGATTTTGTATGTAACTCTTTACCAATAGAAATCTCACATCTCTGGCTATGGGGATAGCTGTTTATAGGTGTCCCTTCTAGGTAAGTGGTGGTTTGTAGCTGATAAAAACTACACAGTGGGCCCTGGCTGGTGTGGCTCAAAGGATTGAGTGCTGGCCTGCAGAGCACGGGTTCCCTGATTCGATTCCCAGTCAGGGCACATGCCTGGGTTGCGGGCCAGGTCCCCGGTGGGGCATGCATGAGAGGCAACCACACACTGATGTTTCTGTCCCTCTCTCCCTCCCTTCCCCTCTAAAAACAAATAAATAAAATCTTCAAAAAAACAAACTACACAGTGGTCCTCCTTGTTCCTGCAGGTGCATAAACTGGAGCCCGAGGCATGGAAACATGTGGAAGTCATATATATAGACATTGCAGATCGAAGCCAAGTCCTTAGCAAGGTAGGAACTGTTTAGAGATGTGGGTGGCCTTGAGATGCAGCAGTGACCTCTAGGGAACCAGACCCAACCTGGCTGAAAGGGAAGTTCTCTCTTGGGTATTACTTGTTTTATTTTTTAAATCAGTATTAATAATTCCCTTGTCTTGACCTGGGAATACCAGCAGAAAAATAGTGGCCCAGATGTAAGTGTCCTGTTTGGCTTCTGGACATGACCGCTGGACAGTGTTGGTGCCATTGGTAGTCCAAGGGTGATTTGCTGAAATCACACTGAGCCTGAAACTAGTTCTCGAATTTATTTTTCCAACCCAGGAACTAAGAAACTTTACTGTCTGCCTGTTGTGTTTGGGGTATTCTGTTCTGTGTGTTCCAGGTGAAGGCTGGTCTAGATAAACGAAAAAAACAAGTCCCCTGCCCTCAAGAAGCTGGTAGTGGCTTCCAGAGTAACAAACACAGCAGCAGGTGCTAGAAAAGGACCGTGCTTTGCTGGCCATGCGGTTGCAGGGCACAGGGCCCGGGTCTGCCGTGCACACTGCTGCGCTCCCAGAAAGCAGGTTCAGGAAAGGAGGGGGCAGTTCTTCATTCAGTATGAAGTCTTCCTCTCTGGCAGGCCTGTTGGGAGCTGGGCCCAGGAATCTGGCTTTCTGCCCGCTAGTAGGAATAGTGTGCCCCTCCCATCCCAGGGCTATGGTACCTCTTTCCTGGGGTCACTCTGTGCGCTTAAGATACTTCGATTTGTGCATTTCCAAAAAGATATGAAAACCATCTTGTGCTTCCTTTCCTGATGTTCCCACTCCCACCCTCAAAAGATTCGTGGATTTTTTAAAAAACTTTCTATTGAAGTATAATATATAGAGCAAAGTGGATGTATCGTAAGTGTGCAGCTTGATGGATTTTCTCAGACTGAATATACATATTCAGTCCTCAGTACATATTCCTCAAACAGGAATACTAGCAAAGAGTGTGACTCTGAGTATTTTGTCACCTCCGGTTGTTTCATGTGCATGGAGAGAAGTGAAGGTAGGGAAGATTTTTTAAAGCACACACAAGTAATCTCAGGTTTGGGGAATACTTTATGACCGTGTGTGTATGTGTGTGATCTCATTATTTTTGTTAGGTAGTTGCTGTAATGGGTTTGCTTTTTCTGAGGCCATGGTCAAATGCAGAGGAACAGCTGAAGATTAAACTTTTGTTACGGTTAATTAATACACGGCATTGATCACATTAGAAATCAGTGAAGTGAGACTAACAATAATCTGCAAGAGGATACATATAGCAATACATCGAACATTCTTGTATGTTCTATACAATAATGATTTTATTAAAACAAGCCAGTTTAAAAAATTTTTTTTAAACACAAGCCAGAGAGAGATCAGGCTAGATTTCAGGAATGACAGCCACTTGTTTCAGCTCTGGCTATGTATTTTAGAATCACCTTCAGAGGTTAAAAAAAATATATATGCTGCTCTTACCTGCAGATACTCTTATTCATTGGGTTTTTGGTGGCATGGCCCAGAGATCTGTGTTTTGACAAAACTGTCCCTGGCAATTTGGGTGCTCACTGCAGGTTGAAAATCCCCGTTTTATATAGTGGCAGTACCTGCTTGCTCAGACTGTCGGGTGACACTTGCATATGGTAACATTGAAAACAAACCCTAGCAGAGAAAGTCACCCAGAACGCGCCTCGGGCAAATGTAAACCGTTCTACATCCTGTTTATAATATTTTCTGTGCTCCAGCAGCATGAAGACTGGCATGATGTGTATTTTGATGGAAAATCTGATTCCTCTCTCTCTCCCTTCATCCCTCTTCCTCCCTTCCTCCCCCAACTCCCAATTCTACCACTTCTTTCAGGATTACAAAGCAGAGGAAGACCCAGCAAAATTTAAATCTATCAAAACAGGACGAGGACCCTTGGGCCCCAATTGGAAGGTGCAGTTCACTTCCTAACCACCAGGGGGCTGGGCACAGTGTGGGTGGGCCTCCTCCCTTGGATGGAGGAAGGGAATGGCTGGGGCTGGGCTAAGGGGGAGCCTGAGGTCTGCCCTGTTAGTTACCTGCCTGCCTGTGGGTGTGTTTCTAATACAGCAAGAACTTGTAAATCAGAAAGACTGCCCGTACATGTGTGCATACAAACTGGTTACTGTCAAGTTCAAGTGGTGGGGCCTGCAGAACAAAGTGGAAAACTTTATACATAAGGTAAGTAGCCTTTCCTTCCCAGTGTTTGTGGGTTGGCAGGATGTCTTGCCCAACCAGAGAAGATCATACAACCCACGTGACTTACTTTCTAGGGTTGATGACATTCAAAAATTTAGTCTGATTTCCCAGACCCCCACTTGTCCTTGTACTTAACTGTCTTTTAGTTTAATCTTGTCCGTCCAAGGACACACTGTGATAGGGAAGGAAACTGAGGGGGGGGGGGGCGGAAAGGAAACAGGAAGAGGCTTCCTATGATGAAACACAAATAGAACTCAGTCTTTGTCTTTTCTTGAAGCCAAAAAGCAAGAGGCACTGCGAGCCAAATCCTCCAGTGCCCTGGCTTACTGAACTAGGCAAACATAAGGAGTTTTTATAGCCTTTTTTCAGATGTGCTCTTGGACTATATTTCATAGCTGCTGGCCAAGGAGGAAACTTGGCACAGTTGTTTTTGGGCTTTGGCTTAGCTGTGAGCTCATGGGTTGCCTGTCTCGGTAGCGTTTTGGGCTCAGGGTTTACCTGTGAGGCAGACACCTGTTTTCTCCTGGGGCTCTCCCTACTTGAAGCCTCGCCTGTTAGACATGTGAAGGCCAAAGGCACTGACCTACGGGACTGGAAGCCTGATCCAGATGAGCCAGCCAGGCGTCACTCCTCCCCAGCCTCCCCACTGAAGTGTGGGTGTTGGGGGTGGGATCGTGGGGGTGGGATCGTGTGGGTGGGGCAGCCACAACAGTGGCCTTCATCTTCTGGGTTCCAACTACGTTCCCTCGTTTTTCTAGCAAGAGAAGCGTCTGTTTACAAACTTCCACAGGCAGCTGTTCTGCTGGCTCGATAAGTGGGTTGACCTGACTATGGATGACATTCGAAGGATGGAAGAAGAGACGAAGAGGCAGCTGGATGAGGTAAGTGGACGCCCAGAGAAGACTCTGGGGACGTGCAAGAGACGGTTGCGCTGGCACAGTTCACTGTCCTGTGGATCTAGGAACATGTCCTTGTCTCCTGTGGGTAAGGTGTAATGCCAGGCAGTCTGGGGACTGTAAGGAAGAAAGCAGCCTGTGCTCTTGAATTTGCAGTCTAGTTGAGGTCTTGGCACATCCAGAAGATGAATACGGCAGTGGGTGCGGAGGGCCAGGTGAGTGATACAGCCGCCGCAGTGGTTCTTCAGAGCCGCGGGTGGGGGCCGTGCTGGCTACAGAGAAGGAGGTGCCCCCCGGGAGCAGGCAGGCTGGGCTGATCGTGAATGCCACACGTGTGACCCACAGAGGACATAACAGCACGCACACAAGTAAGGTGGTTTTGAGCTGTTTTTAGAATTTGAAGCCTTTACTTTGGGGTGGGGGGGTGGGGGTGGCAGTTGGCATGACTCCCAGAAGAAGGGCTGTGTGCTCATGGAGTCGGAAGACCGAACACTCCCCCTGCCTTGTGTGGAGACGCTCCCTGTGAGGTTCGCTCTGAGGAGGTTGTCATAAATAACACTCACATACTGACTGTGCCCAAGGCACTGCTCTGAGGGCTTTTACACGCACCATCTCCTGTGAACCTCACCACACGCCTGAGTGGGCACCACTGTGATCCCCACACTCTGATGAGGAGGTGGAGGCTCTGAGAGGTCGACATGTGCCTGGGGTTACATGGCCTGCTGGTGATAAGGTCAGGGTAAGAGCCATAGCTCTTAATCATTAGGCCTTTTCTCCCTCTAAATGCCATTTGGGGCCCTCCTGCTTTCTTGAGGCTGAGAATAGGGAGGAAGCTTTGTTTCATACTGTCTGCCATTTCTCCCTTCTTGCTTTGGGTGGGTTGGCATGGAGCCTGGGTGTCTGGCAGACACTGCTTTGCATGGCCTTGCCCGGCTCTCCAGCAGGGCCTCGGGAGCTCCAGGCTGGGAGCTGAGGTGTCCCATGCTGTGCGGTGCAGCAGCCCTGCCTTCCTCGGCAGCCCCCGGGGGAGTGGTTTGCAGTCCAGGACGACACTTCGTGGGCTGAGTCACTGGTTAAATGGTATGCTGAGTTAGTTCCTGTTGAAGGCAGATGTTTCGGTTACTCATTCAGCTACATTTGGCAGGGAGTGGCAGGGTTTGGGGCACAATTTCTGATTGTTCTGTTAAGGATCTTCAGCATGTAGGGGAATGTAACATCCAGGGCTCTGGCCATTCAGACCACATAAGAGAGGCCTGAGTCTTTTGGTCACCCTGGTCTGGACAAAAAGAATTTACTAAACGGAGGATCATGGAGGCTTCAGGGATGTAGCCTGGAGCTCCAGCCTCCGACTGTCTATCAGATGCAGCCTAATTCTTATGGTTGGGTGCCTTTGGTAGTTATCTTCGTGCTTCGGAATAATACGCCTGTGCTCTTAATTCTTAATTTCTCATTCTCAGCTTTTGATATTACCTGTCAACTTCTTTCTAGGGAAGATTTAGCTCTTTTTCTCCACCTCCCACTCCCACTCTGCCTCTCCGCCCTCCAGTGTCACAGCCTGGGGTTTGTCCGTGTTACAGTGTTTACGTTACTGCAGCTCTGATTCTTTTCCCCAACTGAGCACTGTAGTCTGCTCTGATCTTTCTTTCTTTTGTGTGTGTGTGTGTGTGTGTGTGCGCGCGCGTATTTTTTTTCCTTAAGATTTTATTTATTTATTTTTAGAGAGCGAAGAGAGGGAGAGAAACATTGTTGTGTGAGAAATACATCTATTGGTTGCCTCTTGAACGCCCCCAACTGCAGAGGCCTGCAACCTAGGCATGTACTCTTCCTGGGAATCAAACCAGCAACCTTTCACTTATAGGCTGGCACTCAGTCCACTGAACTACACCAGCCAGGGCTGTTTGTTTGTTTTAAAAAGTGAGTAATTGCCCTGGCCAGGCAGCTCATTTGGTTAGAGCATTGTCCAGATACACCAAGGCTACAGGTTCAGTCCTAGGTCAGGGCACAGACAAGAATCAACCAATGAATGTATAAATAAGTGGAACAACAAACTGATGTTTCTGTCTATCTTACTAGCTCTCTCCCTTCTCTCTCTGAAATCAATTTTTTAAGAAAGTATACATTAAAAAAAGAGAAGTTAATAATTGCCTCCCTTCTTTCTATTAGCTTAGTTTTGTGTGTCTGTCTCCCTGAGTGTTGTTTTCCATCTCCACACACATGGTTCGGTTTCTTCAGCGTGTGAGAGGTGTCGTACAGCAATGCAGTTGGCGTGGTCCGTTCTCATTCATTTTGTTCCTACTCGGTGAGCACTTTGGTGATCTGAAGAGCTCTTCAGTTCTGGAAGATGTCTTTGTATTATTTATTTCATAACTCTTTCCCCTCTCTTTGTTCTCTTTTCGGAATTTTTATTAGAAGTTGGACCTCAGGAATTAACCTTCTAATTTCTAAAGTACTTTTTCTTTTTTCCTACATGCATTATTTTCCTTTTCTGAAGATGTAGTTTTTTGTTTTTGTGTTTGAGGTTTGTGGTGTCTGTGCTCCAGTGAATAAACAGTGTTTGTTTCCTCTGAGCTCCTTTTTCTTGTTGGACTCTGTGCTTCACATTAGGGGCTTTCCTGAAATGACTGGTGGTCCTCAGCCACATCTAAGGAGGAAACTGTAGCCTGGCTGGTGTGACTTGGGGGATAGAGTGCTGGCCTGTGAACCCAAAGGGTCATAGGCTTGATTCCCAGTCAAGCACATGCCCAGGTTGCGGGCAGGTCCCCGGTGGGGGGCCGTGTGGGAGGCAACCACACACTGATGTTTCCCTCTCTCTCCTCTCACCCTTTCCCTCACTCTAAAAGTAAATAAATAAAATCTTTAAACAAGCTTCTTGTTAAAAAAAAAAAAAAAGAATGAAACTCTAGAAAGCTGATGGTAAGCTCTGTGAATCAATGGGTGGGCTTCATTACAGGGTAGTCCGGTGATTTCATCGGTGTCCCCGCTTTAGAATCCTGAGTCTGTTTTTATCAGGCTGGTCGTTTTATCTAGAGAGGACTCCCCAGTGTCCTGCTTGGGGGGGATGGACAGGCAGCCAGCATTCTGGGAGCGGGGCTGGAGAAGGGTCCAGGCAGGCTTACCTGCCATGGGTGGCTCTAACTTAACCCTCTTACATTCTACATCCTGTCCCCTTGGCGCCTCGCTGAGCCTGGGGTCTGGCGTTCCCCCTTCCCTCAGCCCCTTCCCAACGAGCCAGCTTTGCTGCGGCAGCAGGGGGCGAGGTTGCTGGGCTGTGAGAAGGGTGGGAGGGCCTGCCAGGGCTGCCCTGTTCTTTATTTGGACTTTCAACAAGTCACCCATTTTTTTCCCCTTTTTTTAAACAAGTCACCTATTTTCAACTCCACCTTTACTCCCACCTTCAGAGGTCCTGGTGCTTCCAACTCCGGAGACTTAGAACCTGCGACCCACGTTCGTGGGCTCCCCCTTGGCTGCCCCCACAGGCACTTAGGTGTCAGCTCAGGCTGCTCTGAAAACTAGTCGCTACTCGTCCATCCTATTTTCACCTTCCAGAATGCTACTGTCATCTCTTAGTTGCTGTTGTCTCCTCTGTTCTTATTGGCTTCATGACTTCATGTCTTTTTTTTTTTATTCTTTCATTGTCATGGTAGTAAGGTTTGGGGGAGGAATAGCAATGCATGTGTTCAGTCTCCCAGGATTCACTGCAGGTTTGCAGTAGGAATTATAACGGTTATTCTTTAAATCTCTGCATAGTAGTCTAGTGCGAGTACGTTTTTTTCTGAGTTATGAGGGTTGCCGTACGGCCACAGTCACCACTGATACAACTCTGGTTCGTGTCGGAGGTGGACCCACCATTCTTGGATGAGGCTCAAGGCTTTGAGAAACAAAGGATCAAGAGATTAGTCCTTTGCTCTGAAAAGAAAAATGTCAGGAAACGTGTGCCGGTAGGAAAGCGGTCTCTCTCTCTCCCACCCTCCCCGCAACTTTCTCCCTCTCCCTCTCTCTCCTTTACCCTCTCTTCTTCACTTTCCCTCTCTCCCTCTCTGCCTATATCCCTTTTTTCTCCCTCTCACTTGCTCTTGCTTTCTTAAGAGACTCTCCAGCAGGTAGAAGAAGGTACCTAAAAAGTCATTTAGTCCAATTTATGTCCAGCGCTTGAGTCCTCTCTGTAGCCTCCCCACCAGCTTGTGCTTGGTCACCTCCTATGATGGGGAACTCACTAGCTTATAAAACTAAAAGTATTTTTATTATTACTAGAAGCTATTGTCTGTTTATTGAAGTCTTACTGTGTGCCTATCGTGTGTGGTAAGAGTTTTGCACATATTATGTCATCAAATCTCCATGGCAACCTGGGCCATGGCTATTATTTTCATTTCATAGATAGAAAAACTGAGACTCAGACAAGTGAGGGCTACCTTTCAGTTCACTGAACCAACTGCCTCCTGGGCATTTGGCCATTAATTCTGGAGATAACGAGCCTGGGAGAAGAGAACTCATTTTAAAATTTGTAAGAAGCCTTGTTTCCCTACTTACTGGACCATCTAGAACACTAGGCTGAAGGACAACGGAGATGCCGCGTGTCAGAGCGCATGATTAAGATTCCACCGCATTTCCTTTCCCAGCCTTCCCTGCGGTCTTCCTCTCTAAGTTCCTGTTGGCTCCACGAGCCTTCCGATCCCGCCATAATCCTCCCCGTCTGGAGCTGGTACTTCGTGACAGAGCTGAGGTGCTACAGGGCACGCTGGCTCAGATGGCCTGCCTTGGGGGCTGTCTCCGAGCCTCCCTGAGGCGGTCTCCCTGTTCATGTGCTTGCACGGAGACATGCCTGTCCTTTTCTCACCACCCGAATCTCGCTGCAGAGGGCCCTGGCTTCATCCTGGGGCTTTTTGACTGAGGGATCACCATCAGGTTTAGATTTTAAGCCTTAAACTTTGGGCTGGTTACCTGCGCAGTGAAGTGCCTGGCAGAACACTATATGCAGCTTCCGGTTTGGGGTCGTGGTAAATATGGGGTGGGGCAGAAGTGGGTTCACAGGTGTGAGTACATGAAACACAGAGTTTATTATATTTATTAATTATTGTATTATTTTCCATATGAACAACTGTAAACGTACTTTTGCCCCATCCTGTATAAGTTCTGAGAGTTAGGCTGATAAAGAGAAACTGCTTGGTGCCTAGCTCACCTGCTGGGCCATGGGAACTTAGAACCTGAGATTCCCATCATGTCTGCAGAAGAAAGAACGTGGTCTCTTGAGGCAAAGGGATCCCTGTATGTGGAGGACGAGGCTGTCCTGTGGAGTCTCAGTGACCTCTGACCTGCCTGGCAACGACACCCCAGAACATTGGGCAACATCTTGAAATATGGGAGTGATTTTATTTTCTTTTTAAATGCAGTTTCACTTTTCAATATTAAGGTAATATATAAACATTAAAATGGTGAAAAGTAGAAAGAAAAAGATCACTCTACTCTCACCATTTAAAAACAACCACTAGAAACATTTACCTGGACTTCAAGTTTTTCTACACACTTTCATTTAGTTATGATTGTATTACATGAGCCAGGTGAATATTTTGCCTTTTACTCTGAATATTATAACAGTGTTTTCCCACTGAAAAAAACTTCACGGAGATCTTCCTGACTGCGACGTGCGTGCTGCCCTGCCCTGTCATTGCCCGCTGTGGAGTGTTCCTGCCTGTTGTTTCCAGGCTCTCACTGCCATAATAATGCTGTGATGAAAATTCTTGTGCACTCCAGTTTTTTGGTAATTAGGATTATTTCCTTGGAATCAATTCCATAAATGGAATTGGAGAATTTAGGACTCTTGTTATGTATTGCCACATTGCCTTCCCAAAGGGCTGAACCTATTTATAGAGGTTCTAAAGAGGTTCTAAAAACAAGCCCGCCTGTGCCTGTGTCCGTGTTCCTCCAGGAGCGCTCATGATTTGTGGTCACTTTTTGAGTCTCTCTTCCAGTGGCAGTGCCTTCCAGAACGACAGCACAGCGGCACAGCCAGGATATTGACATGGATGCATTTACTCATTCTTTAAGTCAAAGAAGCGTTCCTTTAATTTATAGATTTTAGAGAGAGAGGAAGTGGGGAGGAGGGCCGAGACAGAGACATCGATTTGTTGTTCCACTTACTTATGCATTTATTGGTTGATTCTTGTATGTGCCCTGACTGGGTATCAAACCCTCAACCTTGGTGTATTGGGACGATGCTCTAGTCAACTGAGCTATGCAGCCACGGCAAGAGTGTTTCATACTTTATGGTAAAAGCCATTTTCAAAAGATATAGAAAATATTTTAAAAATACAAGTCATACAAATAAATTAAATAGATAAATGAGAGTCCCTTTCCTCCAACCCCTGGCTGTATTCCTAGTGGAAACTACTATGAAAAAAACAAGCTAGGGGTTTCTGTTTTCATGTTCCTCAACTATGTGTGTGTATATATATATAGCCTGCAGTGGCTTGATCCAAGGAACACTGCAGACTTCAGATAAAATCTCATGGGTCACTTAGGCCCCAGGAAACAGGAAATACGCATTCTTAGAGCCTTTCATTATAAGAATGAAATAATGCGTTTTCATTTCAGTGGTGCCTGAGGGACAATCTTGTCTCTGAGAGTAGGGGTTGCTATGAGGTTCCCTGATAGGAAGTTGCATCTTTTTTTTAAGACTGTATTTATTTTTTGAGAGGGGAAAGGAGGAAGAAAGAAAGGGAGAGAAAACAACAATGTGTGGCTGCCTCTCAAGCACCCACCCACCTGGGACCTGGCCCACCACCCAGGCACATTCCCTGACTAGGGTTAGAACCAGTGCACCCCTGGTTCACAGGCCGGCACTTGATCCACTGGGCCACACCAGCCAGGGCAGGAAGTTGCATCTTTTTTCAAGCAGTAGGCAAACAGGACCTTGCTTTGCATTTGCAGTGAACTCTCAGGGTATACAAGGGTCTGGCTGAGGCCCAAGGAACTTTGCTGTCATGATACTAAATTATTTGTCTGATTATTAGAAATGTATGTGAATGGTCATTAGTGAGCTGACATTTAATAAAAATGTTTTTGTCTTTAAAAATTTTTTTTTTAATTTTTTAAGATGTTATTTATTTATTTTTAGAGAGGGAAGAGAGAGAGAAACATCAGTGTGCGGTTGCTGGGGGCTGTGGCCTGCAACCCAGGCATGTGCCCTGACTGGGAATCGAACCTGCCATGCTGTGGTTTGCAGCCCACGCTCAATCCACTGAGCTACGCCAGCCAGGGCCGTCTTTTAAAAATATTTTAAAGAATTTCAAACTTACAGAAAATGGCAAGAAGAATACAATACCCCTTTACCCAGAAGCTCTATTCCTTTCTTTTTTTTTTTACTTAGGATTTTATTTATTTATTTTTAGACAGAAGGAAAGGGAGGGAGAAAGAGAGGGAGAAAAATATCGATGGTTTCCCTCTGTATGTGCCCCATTTGGGGGTTGAACCCGCAACCCAGGCATGTGCCCTGACTGGGAGTTGAACTAGTGATCCTTGGCCCTGCGGGATGACGCCCAACTGAGCCACACTGGTCAGGTCAAGAGACTCCATTCCCTTAAAGCAAAGTGCACAACCCCAGGATCACACACTGCAGCCTTCTGCTCTTTTTCCATCTGGTGATATTCCTCACTTCTTCCTAGACTTCCATGACCTTCACATTTTTTTATGGTTACGGGCTAGGCACTTTGAAGAATGTCTCTCAATTTGGATTATGTCCAGTGATTCTGCATGATTAGATCCAGTTTATGTATTTCAGGCCAGAACATCACAGATTCGGTGTTCTTTTCTTTGTATTCTGTCTGTCTAGTTACTGGTAAGGCTACCTTTGTTCACCTGAAGCACAGCAGGGTGTCCTAGGCTGGTCTTGTTCTTCCCGTGACTCAGCCCAATAATCGGCCACATCTCCGAGGAGCTCTGGTTTCTTTCAGTGGAGCGCAGGTTTGGCTGCTGGGTGTGCTCATTACTGTTGGGGAGCTGCTGTCCCAGGCCTTCTCTTAGGACAGAGCTAGGGAACTTCTACATTTACTTGCATTTCCATATTTACTTTACATATTGTGTTCATGCAAAATAACCTCAATTCCAACCTGACACCACAGGGATTTTGTGTTTTTAAAACTAGGACAGTACCCTTATCCTTAACAGGTTTCTTCCATGTTGGAAACTCTTGAATCTGTTGAACCCTGAGGAAGTAATACATTGTAATAACAGGTATTAATTAATATGGACAACTAAAGTTATAGGAGCAATAACAATTTAAAGACGTCATTCAGGAAAGTGGATTTTGAGCAAAATCTACAGGGGACAGGCTGTCCAGGGGGAGCTAAGAGCCTTCTTAGAGGTTTGGGACTAGTAAGTGTCTGAAAATAGACTTGCCTGTTGGGAGCAGAGGACCTTTGCTGGGAGCTAGGGAAAGTGAGTCATTTTATGACTCACTAATGGTCTGTCTCCTGTGGGTTCTGGTTCATCAGGTCTGGAACCCAAGAGTCTATAGCAGGTGCCCAGGCAGTTATTTTGACCACGTTTGAGGAAACTCTGGCCTACATTGGGGAGGACCAGGAGACTTTTTTTTTACCATGCCCATGTTCCACTTGGACTCGCAGGGGTGTGTGTGAACATGAAGCATGGGTCTGGAAAGTGGCAGGAAGTAGATTTCTAGAATGTTTCCCTGTGGAGAACTGTCACTACTAAGAGAGAATCTCCGCAAAACATGCCGGTGTGGAAGTTTTAGTGAGCAGTAACTCTGAGGAGGGCTGTAGCTTAAGTCCAGATTCTTTGGAGCTTGTGTACACGCACACGCTCCAGGAACAAAGTAACAGCATAGATAACATGTACCGAGTGCATGCTCCAGCCAAGCCCTCTGCTGTGCTAACTACTCCACATGAGTATCTTTATTTAGTCTTCACCACAACCCCATGCTTTTACAGAAATTGAGGCTTAGAGAATAGTCCAGTAATGCGCTTAAGTTCACACAATTAGTGATGAAGTCAGAATATAATTCAGGCAGTTTTTTCCAGAGGTCATGCTCTTAATGCTCTCAAAATTTATTGAATGAATAAAGAATGAAAATTGAGCAGAAAACTCATAGACAGTTAAGAAATATCTAATGGGCCCTGGCTGGTTGTGGCTCAGTGGGTTGGGCATCATCCCGCAAACTGAAAGGTCACATGTTTGACTCCCTGGTCAGGGCACATGCCTGGGTTGTGGGTTTGGTCCCTGGTCAGGGCGAATACGAAAGGCAACCAATTGATGTTTCTCTCTGTCTCTTTCCCTTTCCGTCTCTAAAATCAGTGAGCATGTCCTTGGGTGAAGATAAAATATATACAGGGTTAGCACAAATAATGCCCCTTTTTGATTACAAAATCATAAGCATGTAATTCTTTAAAGTAACAATATCACACTCAAGCACCCCACATGACATTTTAGGTGAAATGTTCAAACTGCTGTCCATCTCATGTGAGACTTTCACGTAGCCTACCAACCATGCTAAAGCAGGCGTTACTTCTGCTGGACTCTGTGTATATCTACTGGGAAGTTAAAATACATGTCATAGACATTCTGCAAACAGAATTGTCAAGTCAGAAAGGATCTAACAAAGATCACAACCACAGTATGCCCAACAAGAACTTGTGTCCACTTCTTGGGAGGTGCCAGTGACCAGGACTGCTCAGTGCTTCCAGAGAAGACCCCATCTGCTTCCCAGCAGCCTCACACTTCTTTTAAGCTGAGACCTGCCCCCTGTCTTTTCTACCCATGTTCTTGTGCTAAACTGTGGGTACCACACTGTGCCCACCTGACTTACTGGGTGAAGCCTCGAAGCAGAGCTCAGGAGAGAGAATTGCTCTTTCCTCTGCCCGAACACTGTATCTTGTCCTCCCGTCTCCAGGGAGCCAGAGGACTTTGCCACTCACTTCCTTACCAAAGAAGCCTCCTGTAGTCAGCTTGTGATATAGCACTCCCCTGTCGTACGACTTGGTCCATTTTGGTTCACTGCTGAATCCTCAGGCCTGGAGCAGTGCCTAGCATAAAAGCGATGCTTCATAGTGATGCACACGTTCCAGATATTCATAAGTATCTGGTGAATGATTGAGAGAAAGATAGGAACTTAAAAACAAAACCCCAACACTGGGGTGCAGTGGAAACAGGAATCATGGATGGTGGGACCAGTGACAGCTGTGAATGGTGTGGCTTTGGCTATAAGGATGCAGAATTCTATTCTGCTTGACTTTGGGCACACAAAGTTCTCTACCCTGTGTGTTGGCAGGACTTCGAAGGCATGATGTATCTATGGTAGAGTTCCATCAACAGCAAGAGCTTCCATTTTTTCTGCTTTTCTGTTTCAGATGAGACAAAAGGACCCAGTGAAAGGAATGACAGCAGATGACTAAAGCCACCCTTCCCCCTTCTGCACTGTATGTACCCATTTTTCCTGTGTGTGTGTCATAGGTGCTAAATTCGGTTTGGGCCCTCAAAGCCTCAGCAGCTCACTATGGAGTCAGAAAATCGGCTTCATTTCTCACCCTGCTCCCTAGGAATAATGACTGCCATGCTAAACAGGCTTCTCATGCTCTTGGGCTTCCACTGAAAGACATTATGACTGTTACAACATTTCAGACACATGTAATTTTACAAAGAACTACCCAGACAGAGACATGGACAAGGTGGTGAGACGGGGGCACAGCGGATGCAGAATTGTAGCTTATTTACAACTAAGTACTCTTCCTCTCCTAACTTGAGCCTTTTGAAATCGAGGATGGCATTCTGGGACACTCTATACCCTCCCCACCCCGTGCCAGAGCCAGTTCTGGCTCCCAACTGATAGCATTACCTGGAAAGTCTGTTGGCATTTATTGTTATGCCTGGTGCTTCATTTCTTTCCTTTCTGTACCCCTGACCCCATACTAAGTATCTGTCCTCAACAGAGGCAACATCTCTCCGTAGCTTGGCAGGCATTTCTCCCGTGGTCACAGGACCAGGATGGGATGTTCCTTGTTTCGTATTATCACTCTTCCCTAATTCCCTTCTAATTGCTCCCAGTGCCCTCACACCTCCAGACCTGCTGTTTTTCCAGCAGATCAGAGTGCGTTTTGTCATGGAATGAAAAACCTGGCCTTGCTCCCCATCAACTCTGAGAGATTACTTTATCAAATAAAAACTGACTATCCCCTCACACCAAGGAGCTCAAGAGGCCTGGGGTCTCACCAGCAGTGATGCAAACCTCTGCTCCTTCTCCCTGCCCCAAGTGCTTGAGAACTTCTGGGAGATAAACGGGGAGGACTAAGTAGATTGTTGCAATGCCAGTTTCTCAGGAGCTGCTCAACCCTTAACTTTGGTCCCCTCCCCCTAACCCCGAGGACACCAACTGGCATCCTTCTTCCTTTTGAAATTCCCCAATTACTGATTTACAGTGTTTCTGTTTTTCTCTGTTGCTTCCTTAACAATTGTATTTCTCTTCTAGTTTTGCAAGACAGTGGTCAACAGGAAGGCCCAGCAGCTCCACCCTCCTGAGTGACAGGCCATCTTTGGATGCAGCCTTTCTGTGCCCATTCTTCAGGCAACTTTCGATCCCCTACTGTAGCCAATTCTAGATGCCCTTGAATATTGTGAACAAATAGACCCTCTGGTATTATGAAGCCCGTGTGTGCAGGAGCCTGCTCCTCTGAGATATGTGGCATGTAGGCTGCTGTATTTACAGCTCCTCCCTCTCCAGCCATTGTGTTCTCAACCCATTTCTGTGTGTCCCCCCCTTTATTTTCAAGTGACATTTTTAGTCTTTCAAAATAGCTGCCTTTTGTGATGTGGTGATTTAAATGACTTAAGTTTGTTTGTTTTCAGCCTTGGGATAAACTGAGGTAGTTGCTTCCTGGGCAGATCTTTGCAATTTTGAGTGCTCACATGGGGAAAGGGGATGGATTAGAAATACAGAGTATTTCCCCCCAGTTCCACAGAACAGCAATGTGGCTTCAGAACTCTGACCTGTGCTCCCAGTAACCCACTGTTGAAGTGTTCCAAGCACTATGGAAACACCCAAGGCCCAGCCAGTCTCTGTTTTGGATATTTTACACATAGAGATAACCCCTGCCCCAGGCATTACATCTCTGGTCACTAGTCTTAGAAATACCTAAGGCTTCTCAGCCCTCCTGTTGCCCTTGCTGTCTGCATCTCTGCAGAGCCTGTAATATGCCAGGGTCAGCTCTCCACCTGGAGGCGCCTGCCCTGTATATACAATTAGTCTGCCCCCTCCCCCGCCCCCCCTCCAGGAGCTCCATATGTCCATGCTCCTCCTCCCATTTGGGCCGGTGCTGTCACTCAGCAATAATCCTCTCTTCTCTGTGCTTTCTTAGATTCTTGTCCTCTGTCTTTGAGGCTGGTCAGGACCCAACAGTCCTGATCTTTTCATGCTGCACAAAACAAGCATGCAAAGCTTCTTCCCAGCAGAACCTGTTCCCTCTTCTCTCCAATTGCTGGGAAGGATTTGGGAATCAAGATCTCAGTTCATCCTGCCCTTAAGATGAGCTGTGTCCTGGACAATCAGAAGCAAGTAGTGACCATAGTACAGAACTCTACCAAAGTAGGCCTCGGAGAGCCCAGGCTCCAGGGGAACAGAAGCTGCTGAGCACTTCCAAGTTTCCTATGACTCGGCAGAACCTGGATATGCCTTTCCCGACGGGAGATTCCGAGATAGCTGTTTTGTTTCCTAGCGTTTCCCACACCTTGTGAAGTAATGTTGGCCAAGCGCACAGTGACCCAAGCCCATGCTGGCCTGCATGTAGCTGCTAATGAGAGAAACCAAATCTCTTTTGGGAGAGTGGGAAGTAAGATGGAAAAATTTATCCTCACGTTTCTGTCAGTTTGTTTTGCCTTATTTCTAAGTGCAATAAGGGAGTCTCTCACAGGATTCCACCTGTGACATCCTGAAGGGTGTCCCTGTGGCCCTCCTGGGGCAAGAGTGCACAGACTCAGATGTTTCCACGTGATCAGCTCTGACCTTCGTCGAAGCCCGTTTCCGACCAGATGTCCTTCCATTTAGTCTCCTCACTTTATGGGGCCTTTTATAGCAACGACGAGATGCAGTTCAGGTGATTACCATCCCAAATGCTAGTAGCATTTATTTGACTGGGAAAGTTGAAGAGGTGTTCCTACTGGAGAAAAATGTAAATGTCTTTCCTACAAGCTCTGTATCAGCCATAATTATATTTATGCTTAACACTCTCCCTTCTTCATTCGTCAACTCAGTGGAGTCCAGATGTGGGTCATCCTGGGAGAAACAACTGTTAATATTCTAAACAGATGGCTGTTTAGGTGGTTTGAGGGTCAGATGTTAGTCTTCTTCCTTCAGTTCTTCTCTGAGATCCACACATATCACTCCAGCTCTGATGGGGACTTGTGCTGTCTGCCTTTTCTCTGGCTCCTCCCGCCTTCACCTGTTGCCCCAGATGGAAAGCATCCACATGAGCTGAGCTAGAATTTCCTGAAATCAGTTGGATCTGGGGTTCCAGAGCACATAAACATAAGGAGGGATTTCCCTAGTCTGTTCCGTCCCTTCGGATAGTGTTGCTGCTGGGCAACAGTGTAGTACTTTTTTAAGTATCCCCCTTTCTCTTCACACCACCCCCCAAAGTGACTAGCACCCAGAGGGGTTATGATGAAAGGCTCAGCTCCAGGGTAGTATCTGAGGATGTGCCATGCCCCTTCAGATCTGCTGCTTCCATTAGATTTCCAGGATAACAGTCCCAGTTGGAAGCGGCAGTGCCTCTGTGCGAGTGGTGCTGGGCTCTGGCCTTCTCGCAGAGGTCAAGGACAGGGTCAGTATTGTGGGCACCAGTAAATCTTCCCAAGTTCTCTTACAGTCCCTGCTGGGACTCCCTGAGTTATTTTGGTTGGTTCCTAGTGCTACTTCTTTTACAAAATACACTTTGTAGACTTGATTAGATTACCTTATTTAATGTGAGTTTGTGCCTTTTTGTCTCAATCTTCCAATACAGGTATATTGGGGAAAAAAGCAGTCTAAATAAAATCCTAGACAGAGCTTTCTGGAGTCGAACTTATTGGTGATGCCCTTCTGTCCAGTTTACAACTTGTATGCCTTCCAACTCCTGCCGATATCCCCTATTTTACCAGGGAAGGATTAGGGAAGATCAAGGTATCTCAAATTTTTTACAGGTAGATTTCCGTATATTAAAACATCCCCTTGCCTTGGCTGGTATGGCTCAGTAGATTGAGTGCCGCCTGTGAACCTAAAAGGTCACCGCCTGGATTCCCAGTCACAGCAACAAGCCTCAGCTGCTTCTCTGTTGGCATGTGAGAGGCAACCTATCCATGTATCTCTCACACATCCATGTTTTTCTCCTCTTTCTCCCTCCCTTCCCCCTCTCTAAAAATATAAATAAGTCTTTAAAAAATAAAACATCCCTTTTCATTTTGCTTTGCAAACATCACATATCTGAAAGTAATTTGGCCATCTCCTACTGGCAGTATTTCCTTTTGGCCTTTATCTCCCGTCTTCACCTCTTCCTTTTTCTCATCCTACCAAGCAAAGCACAAATAGTTCTTAACTTTGTTTCTGGGTCTGTGAACCTCATGAAGCTTGTCTGTAAAAGTGAATTTTTCTGGGGAAAGTCACAGCTCTCATCAGATCCATGCACTGTCCTCGCCGCCCCCCTTTCCTTCCCCCACCAAATATTAAGAACCAGTGATCTGAAAAAATCAGTTAATTTTTGACAAAATAAAGAACCACTTCTTGTTCGGTCGTAAAATAGAGGCAGCGATTTTTTTTTTCACTCGTTGATGGCTAATTTTCTGAGTCCAAGAACCTCGAAATGTCCAATGTGTCCAAGAGTGAAAACCGAAAAAAAACCTTTAAGTGGGCGTAGAAAACGAAGAATGAGCCCAATGACCAACAGGAGAAAGATTACCTGGAATTGGGTGGGGGAAAGAGACTGGATTACTAGCAGGACAGTGAGTGGCTGGACCGCCCCTTCCCCACTTCGCTCTTTGGGTCTCCGGGCGTTGGGATGTTGTGGGGGGACGGGCAGCGCATACATTAGAGATCTCAGGTTGGATATTAGCAAAACCTGCAGGAGCCTAAGACATTCTTGCGGGTGTGCCCACGCCTGGCGCCGGAAGACCGCCCCTCCCGGCCGGCTTCGCGCGGTGCAGTCTGGGAGCCGCGGGAGCCGCGAGGACGGCTATCAGAACCCCGTGGTTGGCATCCGGGCAGCCGCACCCCACACGCCGGGCGGGGCAGCGTTACGTCGGGTTCTGTAGACACTAGGACACGCCTCACACGCCTGGTCCCCTCAGCCTTTCACCTTTTCGCGCTTGTTGAGAGTACCGCCCCTTCCCCCGGGCCTCACCACACACAGTGCTCCGTGCGCTCAAGCCCCGCCCCTTACGGAGCCGAGGCGTAGGTCCAGAATCCGGAAGGAAAACAATCCGGCAAGACTGAGCGGGCCGGGACCTGCTGTCTGCGCAGTGCCGATCTGTGCGGACCGGCTGGAGCTAGTGGCCGGGCTACCCCCGTGGGGACGATGGCGACGGTGAACCCGTTGAAGCCAACCGAACCGAGAGGCAGGAAGCTCAGGTGAGGAAGGACAGCTCCGGGCCGAGTCATTGCTTCCGACCCAGTTGGGGCTGCGAATCTGGGGTAGAACCAGTCTGGGAGAGAAGAGACCAGTCCTACAGAGCTGCTTCTAGTTCGGAGGTCCTGCCAAACTATCCCAGTGTCGAGCAGGCTAAGTTAAGGCCGAGCCCTACGCCCTTTCCAAACTCAAGCCGCGGAGCTACTTTCCACTGGGGCCCCCAAGCAGATGCCCAGTTGGCCTCTGCAGGAGGCAGTGATGTTGGGATGTTTGAAGTTAAAGACATAACGAACTATTGTCACCTCAGCTGTAGGGTAGAAATCTGTTCTTTTGATCAGCGTTTACATCATGGGGTCTGCCTGATCCCGTTGTGACCTCCTAAAATTTGAAATCAGATTTAGATAAGATGCTTTGGTGAAGTGACAGTAGCTTGGCCCGTGCTTGCTCTGGAACAAGGAACAGGGCTAATCACCAACTTAGTGCAGGTCACGATGCAAGGATTTTCTGCTAATCCTGGGACCTAAGAACTTGGGCAAGAAGTCCCGACTTTTGCTTCCCATTCACTTAGATCAGGTCCCTGGGAAAACACGGAATCTTGGAATGAAAGGGCTGCCTTTCTTAGTCTTCTGTTGGACAGCAGGGGGAGACCGTAAACAAACGAAGCACAGAATCTCTGGCTGAGTGCCTGGGAAGGTGTTTTTTTGTGTTTTGTTTTTGTTCACGGCAAGGAGCAGGAAGTTCCTTTAAGCCGGCCAAGAATTTCTTCAAGTTGTGCTTTTTTAGAACATGGACCTCTAAGAACAAGGATCTGATGAAGAAGAGATGTTTTGGGATAACCTACCCTTTTCTAACCCTCTCCCAATCTAGATCTGCCACTGCTGCACGTTGTAACTAGGACTCACCTGAGGCTTGCTGGCTGTTCTTGCTCTCCACAGGGTTTGTAGCCACTGCCTTCCCCGGACTCAGCACTGCCTGGGGCTTCCTCAAAGTGTTCCTATAACTGTTCCGTGGAGATCTGGAAGTCTTCCCTTCTCCTGAGCCTCTGATGGGATCCAGTGTTAACGAGAGTTGCTGATCTAGTTTTGCTGCTTCCCTGGGGCTCATGTGAAGCTGAGATGGAGCATATCACTAACTGATGGCTTTTCCCAATCGACGGCAGACTTTTGAGAGCGATGTTGAGAGACCTCTTAGGTAGAATCATCTCCTTACGCTCTCTTAAATGCTGGCAGAATTAGTTGTGCTTCAGGGATCCCGACCATAGGAAGGAATGAGGAAGGGAACATGGTGTTATATCTGTTATTTTTGAAATTCCCCTGCCTTGTGATTCTGAGGTCCGTCAAAAAGTGAAACCTGAACCTCCATTATCACTCTGGTGATCCTAGGGCCCCTCCAGTTGAAGAATGGGGAGTGGGGAGTTGCTAACTGAGCCACAGATTGCTGCAATGTGAATGGTTGATGAAATTAATAAATTCCTGACTGTCCACCCCTTCCTTTGCCTGACCCCAAAACCTCTGGGCCCTCTTTGGCAGTTCTCCCAGTGTTGGCAGCACCAGTGCTGCCAAATGTGGGCAGCTTTCGGCCAGTGTGGAGAAGCCAATCCAGGGTGGGAATTTCCTGCTTCAGAGGACAAAGGTGCAGATGGAGGGCTTGTAGTTCAGCTCCTCTGTCACCACCATCAGATGCAGAAGCGTGTTTCCCACTGTGATAGTAGTGGATTGTGGTGCAACCGTTAGCAGGCCAACGCCCCCGTCCATTACCTGGGCAAGGTGTTATCCTCCTTCCTTCATGACTTCGCTTTTCATCCCTTCCACAGCATACATGTCGTGACATGGAATGTGGCCTCTGCAGCACCCCCTCTAGACCCCGATAATCTCCTTCAGCTGAACAACCAGAATCTGCATCTGGACATGTATGTCATTGGGTAGGTGTCTGCAGGGCCCCTTCACTCACCCCTGTGTCTGAGATCAGGTGAGCCTGCCCAGTCCCAAGTTGTCCCCATGGGGAACCGCTGTAATTTCCTCCTCGCTCTGGAATCCGATGGCTAGGAGCTTTCAGCCTGCATCAGGGCCAGTGCCTCTTGTCCTGGGTCAGCAATAGCAAAGGGCTGGCGATTCACAGCCAGGGGAGGGAGAGATCATAGCCATGAGAACCCAAGGCTTGAAAGTCTACTGAGGGCAGCACGAAATGTCGGTGGCAGAGGCAGTTCCCTTCAGGACAGGGGACAGCCTCTGACCTGGGCCCGGCAGTTTGCAGGAAATGGACTGTGGGATCATGAGCCTCCTTGCTGATGCTGCCTTTGAAGACCCATGGAGCAGTTTCTTCATGGATGTGCTTTCCCCTCTCAGCTTCGTCAAGGTAACTTTCAAGTTCATGGGCAATTGGGAAATGCGTCCTACCTCTTGTCACTAACCCCCCAGTCTGTTGGTCTCCCACTCCAGCTTTTGTGTTGTTTCCCATTTATTTAAAGGCCTAAACCTCAGTGACACCTATCTCCCTGGGGCTCCCGCCTACTCGTGCCTTTCCAAGGTAGCTAGCGCAGAGACAGGACCCCAGGGTTAGTTTACACCTTAATATTTTTCAGGTTGGGAGAGTTCCTTGGGGAGGTGCAGCAGGGCTTACTAACAGCTCAATGCCTACCCCATCCCTAACCCACCATGCTAGATGCCTAGCGTGCACTCTCTGAGTACAATAATAATTGCTACCATTTATGGAATTCTTACACAGTATTAAGTATTATAAATAAGCTCTTTATTACATCATTTAAAATCTTAACAACTGTCTTGAAATGTATTTTACAGATAAAACCAAGATTCAGAAGTCATACAGGCTGTCTGGGGTTTGAATCCAGACCTTTCAAACTTCATAACCCATATTCTTCACTACTGTACTTTATTGCCATATTAGGGAGCTCTAAGGCTGGCAGGTACCCCACCCCATGTCTCATCCTCTTGTATCAGAGGATGTCCTCTGATTATAGGAGTCATGCATCTCAAATTCTCAGGAGCCCAGGGGTAGAAAAGGGGAGATGGGTGTGGAGTAAAAGGATTGCCAGTCTAAAAGGTCAGTATTCTCTGGAGAATTATTCAGCTCGTCAGAGAATCCACAGGAAGCCTCCTGATTGCTGATCTTCACCTTTCTGCCTTGCATAGCTGAGGGGTGAAACACACTCCCATTTAAAGTACCTAATTCAGTACTTCTTGAAAATACCAGAATTGCTTTATTCCCTTCACTGTGTGACTGGATTTCTTTAGAATTAATTCTACTACCCTAGTGTGTTTAAGGGTGCTAAGGCAAGAGCTGTGACTCCTCCCACTGAAGGCAGAGCCAGGAGCAGGGAATACATGGTTTGGTCCTGCTACTGAGGCTAGAAAATGCCGGCTCCAAGCCCTTGGCTCCCTCCAGATCAAACTCAGGCCTCCTCCTGCAGACAGGGAGCTAGATGCTCTCAAAGGGCAGAACCACTTCTCTCACCGCCCACTCCATTCCCAAGACTGGCAGCCTCCTTGCACCTCAGCTAACTGGCGAAGGATTGGTAGAATGGAACTGAGCCAAGGAAATGAGCTCAGCTTGTGGCAGGGACACAACCCGTTCTACCCATGCCGCCTCCCAAGGTTGGGAGGTCAGCCTGAGGGCCTGGTGCCCAAAGCAGATGACCCTCCTATCCCAAGCCAAGAACTGAGGTGAAGGGGTGACCCCTTGTAGCCTGTTTCTTGGATAGGAGTAGGTTCAGAAGCCTGGGGCTGCCCCCTTGGCTGGCTTCAGGACTCCCAGTCACCTCCTTTCTAGGCCTTTCCTTAGCCCCACCCACTTCATTTCCTCTAACTAGAATTTCCCCTACAAATCTCCTGCCTTTCCCCACAGCCCCACCCTTTCTCCCAGTCTGAGGCTTTCCTGCCCTACCCGCACCCTCCACTTCCCTTCTTCACAAAGTGGACTGGTGCCTTTGTGGTGGAGCCCCAGGGCCCCAGTCTGCTCTGGGTAAGGGTTAAACTTGAAACTCTCCCTAAATCTCTGTTCGTTCCCTTGGGAGTCAGTCCCTCGTAGTATAGCCCTCCCTTTACTCTCATTACCATATGTGCCTGTGAAGGGTAGAAACCAAGAGGGGGTATAGGGTGGGGCTGTGGACACAGTTGTAGCAACCGCTGCCCGACCCTAGGTTCTCACGCCTCCCTTACTCAGGCCTGGGTTTGGGGTTCCCCCTGCTTTGACGCCTCCACCAAGCCAGAGCTCCTGACCTGCAGGATCAAGTTTCATAATTCCTGGAAGGCCCCAGTACGCGCTCCCCACCCGGGGATTTCCTCCTTGGCCTCTGCACCTCATGCTCCGGAAACAGCTACTCGAGTGGTGGATGCAGACAGCCTGAATCAGAGAGAGGGTGACTAGCTGGAGCCCATTCTCACGCCCACCCCCCTCTGTGGCCCCACACAGCAGGGCTTTTGGCAGGCCTGGTACTTGGATGTTTCTGTCCAGCTAGTCCTGGGCTTCCTTAGTCGCCCTGAGCCTCAGTCCTTCATCTGAAAACCAGGACAGTGGTTCCCTACAGGGCCAGTGTAAAGATTAATTGGGATATGAAGCACTTCGGTAGATGCTAGCTGTTCTCCCCAGCCTGCGAACACTTGTCCTGTGTTCTCACTGTCACCCGCTCTAGGTTGCTTTTGTGAACATCCAGCTGCCCACCATCTGTAGTTATTTGGGGGGAGCATTTTCTTAATTTTCGCTGAGCTATAACATATGTAGTACCGATTGATGGATTTAAAAAAAATTAATTTTGTTTATTTATTTTTAGAGAGGGGAAGGGAGGGAGAAAGAGAGGGAGAGAAATATCAATGTGTGGTTGCCCCTCAAGCGCCTCCCACTGGGGACCTGGCCCACAACCCAGGTATGTGCCCTGACAGGGAATTGAACCGGTGACCCTTTGGTTCACAGTCTGCTGTTCAATCCACTGAGCCACACCAGCCAGGGCTGGTGGATTTTTTATGTATGTGCATCCATGTTACCACCAGTCTAGTCAAGAGTCAGAATATTCCTAGCACCCTAGAAGGCTCTGTCATGTTCATTCCCTGCATTTATCTTTAAGACTCCTTAAACCAGCCCTAGCTGGTGTGGCTCAGTGGATCGAGCACTGGTCTGCAAACCTAAAGGCCACCAGTTCAATTCCTGGTCAGAGCACATGCCTGTTGTGGGCCAGGTCCCTGGCTGGGGTCAGTGGAGAGGCAACTGATCGATGTATTGCTTACACGTTGATGTTTCTCTCCCTCCCTTCTCCTGTCTCTAAAAGTAAATAAATAAAATCTTTTTTTTTTTTAAGGAACCCTTAAACCAAAAAACAATAGCTGCTAGTTAATTCTTCCAGCATCTATGAGATGGATTCCTGCTCTATCAATTAAATAATAGGCTGAGAGACTTTTCCAGTACCAAACACTAAGAGCCTCGGCCAGGATTTGAACCCGATCTGGCTAACTTCAAAGTCAGTGCCCTTAGCCACTGTCCTGTATAGCTGCAGTCCTCCCTGAAGCCCTGGCCCACAGGGGGGTGGCGCATGGGCACCCAGAGGACCTCAGGAGGACATCATCAGTGAGAGGAGCACCTAGGCGTGCATGGGGCAGCAACTGAGAGTCGATGCCCTCCCGATGGCAGGGTGCCCTGGCAGCCTTGCCTTCTCTCTCCTCAGCCCCCAGGCCCAAGAACAGACATAAACATGCTTAGCTCCTCCAGTGCATCATTTAGCAACTATAGTGGGTGAAACTCTGAGACTTGAACTGAGATACCATAGACCCTGGGGAAGGGTGTTTGTATGGCACAGGGACATGCAGCCTGTGCGGAGAAATGCATGACCATTGTCCTCCCCTGTCCTGCAGGTCTCCTCTGTCCGCATGCAGGGGCTCCTCTTACTGGTCTTTGCCAAGTGTCAGCATTTGCCCTTCATCCAGATCCTCTCTACTAAGTCCACCCCCACCGGCCTCTTTGGGTTCTGGGTAAGACCTGAGTCTTGTCTGAGTCATGGGAAGGGCTGGGAGCTTCAGAGCTGGGCAAATTGGAGAAGGAGTAAAGTGAGTCTTGGCATTCTGGCCAGGCCGGTGTCCGGCATACCCACTGTCCTGCCTCTGGGGGTTTAGCATCCTGAGACCTCAGGCTGGATGAGCTGGGTTCACGGGTGGAGAGCTTGCCCTGGGAAGCTGAATGTCTGGCCCTGGGAGATCCTGTGGGAAGGAGAGACCATCTCCCCTCAGACCTACAATGGGAAAAGAGAGGTGCGTCCCACCCACAGCAGCTTCCAATGCCTCTGCCCACTTGTCCTACCAGGGGAACAAAGGGGGCGTCAACATCTGCCTGAAGCTTTACGGCTATTATGTCAGCATCGTCAACTGCCACCTGCCCCCGCACATGGCCAACAACGACCAGCGGCTGGAGCACTTTGACCGAATCCTGGAGATGCAGAATTTTGAAGGACTTGATATCCCCAACATCCTGGACCATGAGTGAGCACACATTCACAAACTGCTGCCCCTGCCCCCTTTCCTGCACCAGTCCAGGCAGACGTCCTCTGCCCAGTCACTGCTGTCCAGTCAATGCCGCCCAGTCAGAGGTAGTCTGTGCTCCTCTCCCACCCTCTCCCATCCTCGTCCCTGACACCCCATCTGCTTTCCTACCCAGCTCTGCCTGTCTCAGGTCTGGGACCCATCCCCCTCCCCTGCCTGGAAGCCCTGGCCACTTCTGAACATGGCTGGGCAAGAACCCAGTGGTTCTGAGGTCACTCAAAGGGCTGGTTCTCAGCCTTGCCTGGTGGCCAAGTGAGGGAGGGAGAGTGCGGGAGGACTAGAGCCTGCTTCGTATTTGCCACTTGCCCTCAGGGCTGATCTCTTCAGCCTAGCCCATGGGGTGGGAGCCGTGAGAACAGTCCTGGTGGGCCTATGCCCTGGACTTCACCTGGCACTCTCCCAGCATCTGACTTCTCACCTGCAGCCCCAGGAGAGAGCCAGCCTGGGCCACCTGTTGCACCCCTTTCTCTGTCCTCATCACAAACCTCAGGCCGCCTTCTTTTCTTTCTGAAGCCTCATTGTCTGGTTTGGAGACATGAACTTTCGGATCGAGGACTTTGGGTTGCACTTTGTTCGGGAATCCATAAAAAGTCAGTGCTACAGTGACCTGTGGGAGAAGGATCAGGTATTGATGGGGGTGAGGGGGTCCACGGGGTGCTCTGAGCCCATGATGGAGGTCCAGCATGAAATGGGCAGAGGGCTGCGCAGGTTCCCTAGTGTCTGTTCCCCTTTCCCAGTCCTCTGAAATCCCTGTTCCCAGCAGGGAGCAGTCTAACGGGGCTTCGCACCTGGGGAGGGGCAGCCAGCCCTGGCAGGGCCTCGTCTTCATTTGGGGAAACCGAGGTATAGCTGCATTATCATCGGGAGCGAGAGGGGCTTTGGCCTGCTGAGCACCAGCCTCCCTGTATCCCTGTCGTCCTTCCCATCCCCAGACTTGCTTGCCTCCCAGAGGATGAGATACCACCCATTTGGGGAACCCTGGCCACCCCCGTCTCCCCTCTGACACCTGTCTGCTAGTGGCTCCCAGAGAGATGGAATTCAAAGCCTGGTCCCTGTAGTCCAAGGACTGGGAAATGGCAGGCAGCACTTCCCCTGGGACTGTAGAGTAATGTTTGCGAAAGGTTTCAGCTGTTGTCCTAGGGGTGGAGATGGGGTGCTGAGGCTTCCCCTGTAGCTGTGAGGAAATGAAGTGGCATCGCTTGACTCTTCCCTCACTTTGATGGCTGGTCCCTTAAATGGAGGGTGCTCCTGGGCTATGGAGTCAGGACCACTGGGAGATGGGGCCACGCCTTTCTCTGCAGCTCAGCATTGCCAAGAGGTGTGACCCGCTACTCCGGGAGTTCCAGGAGGGCCCTCTGCTCTTCCCACCCACCTACAAGTTTGATAAGAACTCCAACAACTATGACACCAGGTGAGGGGCTCCGCCAGTAGAGGGTCAACCTACCTTGGATCTGGAATTGGCTTGTGAAGAGGAAGCGGGAAGCCACGAGGCCTGGGAGCCAGGCATTGCTGCCTCAGTGCAAGTGGGAGCTGCCTGAGAACAGAAGTCCTAGGGAAGCAGGAGTAGATCCAGCCGCCACCTCTCAGGAGCAGTGCCGCTCAGCCCCTCTGAGGCGCTGACTTGGGAGTGGTCCCAAACTGTCCTTAGAGAAGGCAGGTGGGGGAGCCTGTGCTGGCAAGGATCGGGGGTGGGCAGCAGGGCAGGTGGGGCCAGAGAAGAGGAGGAGGCGGCTGATTCCTGACTTACGAGGGGCTGCTTTTCAGCGTTCTAGGAACCCCTGCCACCACTCCCCAGGGCTTTCTGGTCCTCCCAAATGGGGGCTTGGCTCAGCCAGTTACTGGTATTAAGTACCCCTGCCCTGGCTGTGAGTGGGTTAGGTACTGTTGAGGAAGGTGAAGTAGTAGTCATCAGTGGAGAATTTTATAGGGAAAAATACAGACAGTGCATCTAGTAGTTAGAAGCACAGCTCTGCATCTGCTGTGTGACCTTGGCCAATATATTTAAGGCTTGACTTTGTCATCTATAAAACGGGGATGATAACAGTACCCACCACCCATTAGGTTGAGGATTGAATAAGACCTTGCATATGTAGAGCCCAGTGCCTGGCGCCTGGTATGCACTGTGATGACTGCTATTATTATTTTTAGATCCTGGTCTTCAGGTGGTAGTTTTACTGAAAACCTTTCTAAGAAGCAGAGAAGGGGTAACCACCAAAACCTTAGGCTTAGGGAGAGGGGCAAAAGCAGTTCTGGCCAGAGGTCCCTGGCCCAGCTTAGAGCAAGGAGAGAAAAAGAAGCCCTCAACATGTTACTTGGCTTTTTGTTCTACGTGGAATAGCTCCTTCATTTATTCCTCCTATCAGAACTGTCTTCTGAGGGACATTGGAGGTCCTCCAGGACAACCCAGGCCTCTGGGATTTAGGAGGTAAATAGGCACTTCCACAGCCAGGCCAAGGTGAGAGGTAGGAGCACCAGCCCAGGGCTCTCAGTGGTGTGACAGAGTCACAGTGTCTCTGCCAGGAAACGGGGTGAGCCATTGCAGGAGCGTGGAGCAAGACGGAATGGGGTCGTGGCCTGTGCAGTGCACACAAGAAGAGGCCACGAATACTGGAGACAAGAGTTCAGCCAGGGCAACCGAGCGGGCCAGGAAGGAGGTAAGAGGGCAGTCTGCAGCTGGCCCAGGCCCACAGCTGCAGGGAGACTGCCAGTCCCCCAGCCATCCATTAGAAATGAGGGCCATGGCAATTAGAAGGCCTTGGTGGGCCAGGCTGGGGCCGTGGGAGCTCGACCCTCCACCAATTAACATTTTTATTTTATTTTATTTTATTTTATTTTATTTTATTTTATTTTATTTTTATCTTACGATGAATGATCTCAGTTGGTTCTTTGTGTTTTATTTATTTATATCCTCCCTAATTTACAAAAAAGTTGGGATGGTTTATATATTAGTTTTCCATTACTACATAACAAACCAATCCAAATATAAGAGCTTAAAGCAGCACGAATGTGTTATTTCTCAGTTCCTCCATGAGCCGGCAATGAGGGCACCGTTTAGCTGGACCCTCTGCTCGCACGAGGCTGCGCTCAGGTGCTGGCTCCAGCGGATGCAGATCGCTGGCACAGCTCATCCCCTCATGGTGTGTGACGGTTTTCTTGCTAGTTGTTGGCCGGGATGATTCTCAGCTCCGAGGGGCTGCTCCTTTTCATCGGCAGTTCACAGCCTAGCCGTCAGCATTCTTCCTCCCGACCAACTGACTTTAAAACCTCCCTTGCCATCAGGAAGAGAGCTGCTGACAGGCCACGTAGCCACGTGTCCCTTTGCCCCCACGCCCAGGGGTGGGGGGCAACCATCAGGAGACTGGATGAGAGTTGTTGCGGACGGCTGGGTGTGGGCCGCAGTTGGCAGGACTGAGATCGGGCGGAGAGGCTCCGCCGTGTTAAAGGACTTCCCCCCCCAGGTGGCTTAGCGGGATGGCAGAGCTGGAGCTCAGACCTGAATCTATGGACTCGGCTCACAGTGCCTCCCCTAGCCCGCAGTACCTCTAAAGTCACTGCTCTTTTTGCCAGCAGCAGCAACAGCGGCAAAAAGGAGGACGGGATTGGGACAGCAAAGTCTTGCTAAGGAGGAGGCAGGTACTTATCTCCACATCACAGATACAGGCCACGTGGTGGCTGGCGTGACTGAGCACTTTTTATTGCCAGGCACTTGCAGAGGGCTTTGCCTGCATCACTTCACTTAATTTGTACCATATCCTCATTAGGTAGGCGCTTGTTACTGACTCTTTACAAATAAGGAAACTGAGTCTTGGAATACCTAGGAGAGTAACAGTAAATGACGGAGCAAGAATTTGAACTCGAGTCTGTGTGACTCCAGGAACAGGGGGTGGGAGGTCATTACAGGAGGACACGAAAACTAAAATATTGGCGGCTGGAGCCATGGGCCAGGGCAGCGGGGAGTTCCTGCGGTGGCCGGGCCCGAGCCCCACACTGGGAGCAGAAGCCTTCCTGCCTCATCAGACTGGTATTCATCTCTGACGACCAGCTCAGACATCGTCTCTAGTGGAGAGCCTTCCCTGACCCACCCTCCCCATCTCACTGAGAGCTCTCCTGTCCTTGTGCTGCTGCAAGCGTTGTGTACACCACACTTTCTGTGTTACTTTTAAGACAGTGAGCCTTTCTCTCTGTGCTGTGGATGCCAGAGCGCAAAGGTAGGATCTGATTTATGACCATCCCCGGAATGTAGCATAGTGCCTGGCGTATGTTTAAACTGGGAGCCTGAAAAGGACAAAAGGGAAAGATACAGTATTTAAGGAGCAGCTAGTCTAGTAGAGGGACCCACCCATAGCAAAAGATTCAAATATGCACTGTCAGGTTCCTCGGTCAGCAGATAGAAGGTCTCAGAACTCTATGTGGAAGTGCCGAAGGAGGTTGAGGCAGATGGTGAGGGGAGCAGCTGAAGCCAGAAGGAGTCAGAGTTGTCAAAAAGGCAGGCGAGTTTGGCAGAAAGAAGGGCAGGCATTCCAATCAGTCAGCAGCACTGACGAGGGGCAGATTGAGTGGAGCCTGACCCAGCCGTACAAAGTAACTGAGTGAGTTGTGTGCAGGGCATGGGAGGCAGCTTCGCCAGCCCGGCAGTGTGTCGGAGCCAAGATGTAATGAGAACCGAGGTCAGCTCCATTACAGGGGAGGGTGAAAGGGCCGAGGGCCAGCAATCCTGTTAAAGTCAGGGATTGCAATAGGGTTTTGTTACATGAATCCAGTCAACCTCTCTAGTAGGCAATGGGCAGAGGATATTATGATCAATCTAGTCAGGACTCGTGTCCAGAGTTCAGTGAGACACTTAGAAGCTGTCTACAGGATGCTGAAGGGAGAAATGGACCCCAAACGGAACGCATCACTACTTTTGGGTCAGTAAATTGGCTCAGTTTTCTAGGCTCTTAAACTGAGAGAATCTTGCAAAGCTGCTTAGTTTTAATTTTTTTTTATTATTAAGTAAAGGCATACTAATCTCCAGGAACAATTCTTGTATTCAATCCTGACCATTCAGCCAAAAAGCATGAGAGGGGCCCCGTTCACATAACACACTGTAAGCCTGTTCTGGCAGCTGTGAACGGGCCACAGCAGGCATGCTGGAGGAGCAGAGTGCGGTGGAAGGAGCGCAGACTTCATAGCCGGCAGACCGGGCAAGCACCCCACTTCCCTCTGGACAGGGTGACCTCTCTGAACTTCGTTGTCCTGTAGGAGAAAAATGGGATCTGTAACATTCTTCTAGTGTCGGAAGGATTAGAACAGTCTCTGGGGCACCTGTCACTGCCTAATGCACAGAGGGACCCCTGTTTAGCTCCACTATGACTAGAAATGGAGAACTAGGGGAGTGTGTGTAATATTTAATTGGTACACATTTATTTTGCTTAATTTTGTGGCTCAAACAAGGTCCTCAAGGACCTTGCCAGTCTCATTTATCTGCTCTCAAGTTGGCCAGGCATATAATAAGGGCTCAGCGAATCTCACTGAAAGAATGAGTACTGCAGGTGGCCAGGGGCGAGCCTGGGCCAGCCATGGACAAGGAGGGAAGGCTGAGAGGTACTGAGGAGGAAGGGAGACTGGCTGTGGTCAGGCCTCGGGGAGGATTCTGACGTCACAGCAGATCTTGGGCTTTTAATGCTGAGGGAAGTTGGGGAAAGGGGATGCTTTGAAAGGGAGAGTGGTACATTTCCAAGGCTTATTACCAAGTCACTGAGTGTGCAAGACGCCGTGTAGTGTCTGGGTTAGAAATGCCACATTCTGGTGTCCACCCTGGACACCCCTTGGAAGAGTGAATCGGTGAAACAATCCACAGAAGCCCGAGATGTGGTGGTGTGGCCAGTTACTACTTTGTGACTGCTCCCTGGACGGGCTGTAATTATTTAATCTTCACAATAGCTCTTTGAAGTAGGTACTATTATACTATTATCAGTCCATCTTAGAGCTGGAAAAACCAAGGCTGGAGTGATGAAGTCACTTACCCAAGGGCACATTAGCCTTTTTATCTTTAAAAACTAGATTACTGGTTTATTATAAAAGGATGTAACTCAGGAACAGGCAAGTAGAAGAGAGGCATGGGCAGGGTGTGGGGAAAGCGCTGGGAGCTTCCAGGCTCACCATTCTCCCCGGGCTCCACGTGTTCACCAGCCCAGCACCGCATGGCTCTTAATTAACAGGGCAGAACCTTCCCCCGACTGGTCTCTGACCCTAAAGTCCAAGATTACCAACTGAGGTACCGTTTCTGCCTCTCTTGCTAGAAAACTGTATCACCGTTGAAATGATAACAGTATGTAAGAAATGTTTATTTAAAATAGTAATTGAATAAGAGAAGACAAAAATGGCATTTCTCACTGACTCTAAGCCTGTGAAGATACAGATACATTAAGGGCATTTTTGAGGAAAGAGATTGAGCTTGGGGTTAAGTTAGTTTGTGTTCACAAGCAGTTGTCAAGTACCTACTATGTGCCAGGCTCTGTACTAACACTGAGAAAACACAGAGACTCCAGGAGCCAGGCTTCGCCTTCCTAGTTGACACACTAACTGCTATGCTGACTGGGAAACAGACAATTACAATGTAATGTAATGGTGAAAATATTGGTGTAAACCCTTTGGTGGAAAGAGGAGAGGACAGGACAGCTTTATGACAAAGACATCATTGGAATTGGGCCTCTCCCTGTGAAAAAGGGTGCTCCAGGCAAAAAGTTCTAGACGGGCAGGGGTGTCCAGCCCACGGGCCATATGCAGCCCAGAATGGCTATGAATGCTGCCCACCACAAAATCGTCACTTTACTTAAAACATGAGATTTTTTTTTGTCTTCGTTAGTGTTTGTGTATTTAATATGTGGCCCAAGACAACTCTTCTTCCAGTGTGGCCCAGAGATGCCAGAAGGTTGGACACCCTTGTTAGAGTAAAGGTTCTAACGCTTGAGGGAATCTGCAGTGTGGGGTGGGTCTGGAGCAGTGGGAAGAGATGAAGGCAGAGGCACCAGGCTCCTGAGCACCTTGAAAGCTGCATCTGGGAGACTTGGCCTGTATTCTAGAGGCAATGAAACTTCTTAAAGATTTTAAAGTAGAAAATCTGACTCATCTGACCAGGCTTTACTATTCCGTGGTTCATTCAAAACTAAGGGGAACACTGGCTGGTGTGGCTCAGTAGATTGAGCTCTGGCCTGTAGACCAAAAGGTATCAGGTTCGATCCCCAGCCAGGGCACATGCCTGGGTTGCAGGCCAGGTCCCCAGTTGGAGGTCTGCAAGAGGCAACCATCAGTGTTTCTCCCCCGTCCCACCTCTAAAAATAAGTAAAGCTAAATAAATAAATAAATAAATAAATAAATAAATAAATAAAGGGTTTTTTTAAAAACAAGTCGGAGGAACCCAGAAATATCAATTGTTCCCCAGCCCCATTTAAGGACTCAGGGTCTCCATTTGGAGGGTGGGGCCTGGGTGCCCAGCCCGTCTTAAAGGATAACCAGTAGCTGCATGAGCAGGGCTGGGTTAGGAGTCAGAGACTTGTCTGTCTTGAGGCGACTATAGGTACCTAGTGGAGGAAAACACTCTTGTGTCCAGGGTTGTAGGTCCTCGTGCTTCTCAGGGAAAGTGGAAGAACAGGTAGGTGGGAGGTGTCTCAGCTGACTCTTGAGAACAAAGAACCGTAATAGGCAGTGTCTACAGAGAGCTTATATCAAGCACTGTGCTAAACAGTGTTTGTGCTTTATCTTATCAAATCATCTCAGCAACCCTGTGAGGTAACTAGTCATCTTCTCCATTTTACAGGGGAGGAACCTGAGTTCTAAGAGGGCCCGGCCAGGTGACGCTGAGCTCCTGCTCTGGGCTGCCTGGCCCGAATCCTGGCTCTGCCACTCAGGAGCTCTGGGACTTTGGGAAAGTCACTTCCCCTCTAAGCCTCGATCTCTGCACCTGTAGAGAGTGAAATAAACAGCACTGATCACAGGCAGGTAGCGAGCAATTCCTACATGCGTCCCTGTCATTTCCCAAGGTTGCATGTTTAGTAAGGGAGAAGCCAAATTCAGCTCAGGTTCTGTCTGACTCCAAAATCCAAACCTCAGTTTCTTTGATCTACTGCTGCTGTTGCTTACGAAATAAGAAAAGTTTTGCAATGGAATGTTTCTGAGTCACCGTTTGATTCATAAAAACATAGACTAGGCTGAGGGTCCTTGGCTGAGTCTGAGAAGGGTCAGCATACTTTTGGTTCTGTTGGGCACCCTCCTTCCTGCTGCCAGGTCATCCATGCTCCAGCTCTGGCCCCAGGGGCTCGTGGCTGCTGGTGGGCCCTGGTGTTAGGGGCTCCAGGAAGCTAGTGGGGGTACCTAGTGCTCTCCTACCAATGCTTTCTTTTCTCCGCATTCTCTTCCCCCACCCCCAGTGAGAAAAAACGCAAACCTGCATGGACTGACCGTATCCTGTGGAGGTTGAAGCGCCAACCTCACCCTGGCTCCTGCACCCCCAGCCTGCCAGCCCCCCACTTCTCACTGTCTCTGAGGAGCTACATCAGCCACATGATGTACACCATCAGTGACCATAAGCCTGTCACCGGCACCTTTGACTTGGAGGTGAACGTTCGGGCTCTCCACAGCACTTGGAGGAGTAGCCATGCTGGGTCACAGCCTCAAAACCTCCAGCCCTGGATTCTAATGTCAGCAGATCCCCCAGGGGAGACCCATAGGAGGACATGATTGCCCTTCCTCCCAGGTCAGGGATCCCAGCTCTTCTGAGGAGCTGTTGATGGCTCTGCCTGCCAGAAACGTGCTTGAACCCTCTGTGAATAGGTTTCCATTTCCTCTTGGTGCTGCCCCTTGGGGCTGAGTTCCATTATGCTTATTACCTGCTATGTGAAGGACTTCCTTTTATTTGTCCTGAACCTGTCTGGGTCAGGTTGCAGAGGGAGCTCCCTCCATCCTTGAGCTTTGCCATCTACTGGGCAAGTCAGTGTTAACCTGTGAGCTGCTGGCTGCCCTCAGCCTTACCCTTTTCATCCTCGTTTGTCTGTCTTTGTACCATCTGTTCTTCACGTGCCTATGTCTGTTCTTACCACAGGCACCCTCCCCTAAAATATTGACTTTGGGTCTTTGAGTCATGTACCCTGAAGGCCTAAGAGCAGCTTCCAGGCTCTTAAACCTGTCAGCAATTCACCCCATTCTTTCCCACCCTCACCCCTCAGCACTGGGCTCTCTGGTTACCCAGCTGCCCCTCTACCCTGTCTTTCCTGCCAGAGCCAGCCACACCTGTTAAGCCTTTGGCCCTTTCTCTTTTTATTTTATTTTATTTTATTTATTGATTGTAGAAAGAGAAACGTTGATTTCTTTTTCCACTTACTCATGCTTTCACTGTTGTTTGTATGTGCCCTGAGCGGGGATCGAACCTGTAATCTTGGTGTATTGGGATAACATTCTAACCAACTGAGCTACCTGGCCAGGGCCTGGTCCTTTCTCTTTCCAGCTGGCCAGCCAAGGTTTGCTACTTTGTCAGGACAGCCTAGCATTCTGTGCCCACCACTTTGGTCCCCCCTCTGGCCCCCCACCCCCACGCTTGACCCTTACTTGTTAGACTTGTTAGAAAGGCATAGTAAGGACATTTGTCTCAGAGAAGTAAATGATGCTATGGATTTTCAACTTCTTTCCCATCCCTGTGTGTAGTTGAAGCCATTGATATCTGTCCCACTGATCACCCTGATGCCAGAGGGCCTATGGACCATGGAGAACGACATGCTGATCAGCTATACCTTGACCCCAGACTTCCCCAGCAGCCCCTGGGACTGGATTGGACTGTACAAGGTGATGTGACGGCAAGGCAGGGAGTCAGCCCCTTTCCTCTGGTTTATCCGTCCTGGGACCCATGGGAGCGGGGCACAAACTGAAGAGCTCACCTAGGGACTAGCAGTGATGGGGAGGGCATAAGGTATGATAGCCAAACCGAGGGGTGCAGCCATCCTTGTCTTAGGGTTTGCCATTGGTCCTGTGTCCTCACAGACCACTGACCGCCCAATCCCCCCCCACAGGTCGGGCTTCGCCACATTAATGACTACGTGTCCTATGTCTGGGTTGGGGACCACCAGGTCTCCTTCGGCAATGGGCTGAACCAGGTACCTGCCCCGCCTCCTGAGAGAGGCATTCCACATCTCCTGCAGGAGGGCTTGCCTGCTGGGTGACTTGTCGCTAAGAACTGGGCGGGATCCAGGACCCTGGAGCTGACCCCGTTCCTGTCCACCCTCCCCTCCAGGTTTACATCAACGTCAGCGATATCCCTGAGACTGAGGGTCAGTTTCTCCTCTGTTATTATAGCAACAGTCTACGTTCCGTGGTGGGGATGAGCAATCCCTTTAAGGTAAAATGGTTGGGGGGGGGGATGGGGAGATACAGAGAGGACTTGAACTTGAGCCCCTCATTCATTCCCTGAGGCCACAGGCCTAGGAGCCCAGGTGTACCTGGAGCTGCAGCAGTTGGAGAATGACAGTGATGGAACAACGTGGAGGAAAACCTGTTCTTCCTTCCCCTCTCGCTCACTGCCTGTTTTATCCCCGCAGATCCAGCCTTGTGCCTTCCTGGAGGAGGACCTGCTGGGTGAATCCCAACCATAGATGTGAGCCTAAATGAGGAGGAATCCAGGGCGGAGGCCAGAGTTGGCAGCCAGCTCTGCTCGCCACTTCCAGGTGCGCTGGGGGCCCGGCCCAGCTCCCCGAGGAGGCAGCAAGTATCCTTCACCTCCCAAGGGGAGTTCTAGCCACACTCCTTTGCTTTCTCCAGTCCAGACCCCTGGCATTAGTCACTTAAATACAGGGTTTTGTTGCTGAGATGTGAGTAAAACCAGCTAGTTTGTCAACAGTGAAGACCTGGGCATCGTCTACCAAAGGTGGGAAGGACCCTCCAGCCTACATCTCATTTCTCGACTCCCCTCTGCCCCAGTCTCATCCTGCCCCAGCAGGCCTGCCAGACACATGCCCCATCTGGCGCCGGCCTGCATTCTCCTCATCCCGTCCTAGCCCTCAGGCTGCCTGGGAGGGGGAGATGCTCACATTTATACAGGCTCCACCGACTCGCTGGCACAGCAGCTCTGGGTTCCAGGAGTCTTGGCATCTCATCTCCTGTCCCCCTGAGGGATGGGAAGAAGGTCTGGGATCCTTGCTTTGAGCAGAGGCAGCATGACTAAGTGGGCAGGATGGAGGAGCCTCTTTACCCAGGCTCTGATCTAGGGGTGGTAGGCAGGTTGAGTGTCCTACCTGCACCCTCCTGGGCCCTGGTTCACTGCTGGTGGATCATGCCCTGAACCTGGCATCTTGTGAAGGGTTGCCAGGTGTAGAGAAGCTGTGGCCACAAGCTTTTCTAGGGTGGTCTTTGCCCAGTTGAGCTCATCTGCCCCTCCCCTTGCCTGCAGTCATTGGCCAGGAGCCTGCCCTCTCTCTGGACAACTGTGGGACCTAGAAGTGGGGGCCAACAGAGAAGGCCAGAATAAAGATGTTTTAGAAAAACTGGCCCTGGGGGTCTTCAGAGAGCATTCTCCAGGTGCTATGTGGACATGGCTATCCCTACTCCTATCACTTGCCTCCAGTCACTGGTGACTCAGTGGCCCTTCTCCCAGGAAAAGACATCTCAGGGAACCTACTCTGTGACTGTCACACTTGTCCTATAACGTGGAACTGAGAAACACTCCAGTTGTCCTGCATCCCATACTCCACCCTGGAAGCCATGTGGGCTGTCAAGAACTATCCCCCTGGCTCCTGGCGGGCCTTGGCTGTCTGTTTTCTCTGTTACATGGGGGGATAATGAGGAACATGGCTTTTACACTTGTGTGTGTGACTCCTTTGTGATGATGGTGGGAAAGGGTGCACAGTGAGGGGCCTTTGCTGGACTCCAGGATGAGGGCTTGTAGATCCAGAGTAGACTTTGTGTCTGCAAATGACAACGTTGCCTTGGAGAGAATGGGGCGAGGGTCTGAACTAGTGGCCCTCTTGGTTCCTGGCCCACTTTAGGTGTGCTTTGGGGCACTTAATGCATTCTGATGCTCAGTAGAGTGGGTTTCCTAGAACTGATACCTCAGCAAAGGTGCTTACTCTGCTCTCAGTGGCTCCTCACCCACCACTCCCTCACACTGAGCTTTGGTCCTGAGTTAAGCTATCCAAAATCACCATCTCGTCTTTCTGTCCCAGATTCCCCCCCCACCTGGAAGTCCCCCTGGTAACCTCTTTTTCCTGTCCCAAATACACACACACACACACACCTGAAGAACCCTGAACCCTTGCGCTTGCCCACTTTACTGCGTCTCACATGCACAGCCATCATGGTGCTGTCACATAGCACCCTCCATTTGTCAGACCACAGCCCAGAAGTGCTATGCAGAGCCAGAAGCAGGAACTAGCTCAAGGCCTGAGTTTGAATCAGAGTTCCATCTCTACCCACATAATCTGTTGTCCATAAAATACAAATAATAGACCTATTCACAACATAATTGTAACAAGTTATATATATTTTTTTTAAAAAAAGCTATAGCTACATATTTTTTTCTTTAAGAGAGGGAGAGAAACATCAATTCCTTACCCTGATTCATTACGTCTCGTATGCCCCCAACTGGGGACCTGGCCTACAACCCACGCATGTGCCTTTACTGGCAACCAAACCAGAAACCTTTTTGGTTCATAGGCTGTCACTCAGTCCTCTGAACCACACCAGCCAGGGCACTACCTCCTCATTCTGATTAATGTAGCCCTGGGGCTGGATCTCCAGTGCTCCTGAGTCCAGGGGGCCCCTGTTTCTCCCTGTGGAGCAAGCTTGTCTTCTGCATGCCCACCTCTCCCCTGCCCCTGTAAATCTACATTGGTCTTTATACCCACCTCATGTTGTAGGGCCCCTCCTAGCCTGGCAGGGGTGGGACCAACAGGATTGAGAGGCGGGAAAGGGGAGTGCTTTCCCTCCTCTTGGCCCCAGTCAGGATATCGCCACTCTGGGCCCAGCCCTGACCCTCTGAGTGGAAACAGGAAATATGTGAGACTTCATGTGTTCTGGGTCTCTGTGCCTGGCTCCACGGCTGATAAGGGCCATTGTGTGGCTGCCGGGGATGAGCCTGCTCGGGATAGATGTGCTTCCTGGAGGAAGGAAGGAAGCTCTGCTGGTCTTTCCGGAGCTGGGCAGGGGAAGCTGTGAGGAGGGTAGGGAATAGTGCCTGGGGGAATGTGACTGCCCAACACTGGACTTCACCCCTCCTGCTTGCCCCCATCCACTTCCCCCTTCTCACTTCCTATAAGGAATGGCTGGAGACCCAAGGCTCAGTCCCAGGCCAGGAAAGTGTCAGCTGTGATTTAGCAACAATAAAGATAGAAACACAGGAACATTCAGGGTAGGGGGCAACTGAGGGTGCTAATGGCAAAGTAAGGAGCCAGCAGGGCTAAGGCTGCCCACAACCAGGGAGCCCAGGGACAAGCCTCCCAAGCATTTGTCTCTACAGGGGGTTCTCAGTGCCCTCCTGCTTCGCCAGCCAGTCAACCGCCTCTGACCAACATGGCCGGCCCCCAGCAGCCCTGGCCTTTCAGTCAAGGGGCTCATATGCTGCCATGGGAGGCAGGCAAATTGGGAGGAAGGGGACAGGGCATGCAGGAGGGGCAGTACTGATGGATCCACTTGGCTTAGGACGGGATGTGCACGCTGGTTTGGGGAGTAGTCATTGCTCTCCCGCTGACACCAGTGAGTGGGCAGGGGGAGGCCCAGCCAGTGAGCTGCTGGGGGAAAGTCCACTTACCCTTTGACCTAGAGCCCAGGGTACCCCATGGTGGCTGTATCAGCTGCTCTGGTTACCTGGGACAACAGGCATTTCCTCCATCACTCAGCCCCTCCTCTTCCTGCCCCAACCCTCTGGGCCCAGAGGCCTTCCAATCAGACCTGGGCTGTTCCAGCTGTGTCCTGAGGAGCTGGACCAGACGCATCCCCTGGGGCTGAAGTTGAAGCTGAACCAAGTGGCCATCCCAGCATAAGGCCAGATCCCTGGCCCCAGGAGCAGCCATAGTCTGTGTCGGGCAGGCAGACCTTTGCTCAGAGGCCCCAGTGCTCAGCAACGCTGGCTATCCACAAGGGGAATGGCGCTGCAAGTGGAGCTGATCCCCACCGGCGAGATCATCCGTGTGGTTCATCCCCACAGGCCCTGCAAACTTGTAAGCTGGGATGCTCTGGGCAGGGAGGAAGGGCGGCAGTATCTTTCCAGCACCCCCAGCGCTCTCTCAAGCAAGCCCCTTGGGAAAGAGCTGAGCAGTAGGGAAGGGTTCTGATCCTTGGTGAGACAGGAACAGACTGTACAACAATATATGGAAAGAAGGGGTAAGGTTTTAAGTGCCACACTACTAACTGTCACTAGGAGCAGGGTTTTTCACAGTGGGGACCTGGGGTTGAATTCCCCCTCCTGCTCCCTGATCCTCAGTGGGCTGGGCTATGAACTGGGCAGAACAACACTTAGGTGACTGGGCTGCTCTGAGGTCAAAGGACTAGTGCATGTAAAACTCCAGGCACCCAGAACGAACTCAGTCAAGGCCGCCTCTGGCCAGCTCAGAGCAGTGGCTTGAGCGGAATGGGGGGTGAAGGGGGAGAGGTAGTCACAAAAAGAACCGACCTGGCCTGGTATGCAGAGGAGGGGCGGGTTTGCTCTGGGGATGCAAAGGGGCCCTAGAATAGTGAGGGAGAACCCCATCAGACGCACCCACCCAGTACTAAAGCGAAAGGGCCGGCTTTTTGCTGGAGTAAAGCGCGGGCTTGTGCGCGCGCTTGTGTGTGTGTGTGTGTGAAAGAGAGAGAGACAGAGAGGCCGTGACTTGCCTCGTCCTGGGAGCTGGTTGAGGAGTGTGCGGTACCAAGTCTCCGCCGACTGGGACTGCGTCAAGACCAGGGCCGGCCCGCCACGGGCTGTGCTGGGCAGGAGGCTGTGCGCGCGGGCGCGAGTCCGTGTCTGCGCCCTGCCAGGGATGACGACAGGCAGCGGCCCGGCCCCGGGCGGGCCCTGGGCGGGGAGAACGTGCCGGGCCCGCAGACTCCGGAGCCGGCCACGCTGCCTATCTTGGCCCCCGCCCGCACACCAAAACAGCCGAGCCGGTAAGTACGCTGGGCGCTGGCGCCCCATGCGCGGGGGCAGGCAGCGGTCTCATGGCTATGGTTGGCCTCCGCTACCGTGCGGGAAGCGGAGGTCACCAACCCTAGGGTCGCTGGGCCGAGGGTCGGCTTGGCCCGGTCTGTGCGAGGTCCCAGGACCCTATGGTGCCAGGGCTCAGCCTGGCAGAGACCTAAGGTTACTTGTGGGTAACGGGAGGGCGGGGAAGTGAGGCTGGGGTCTCGAGACCCAGGAATCTAGCACCCCCCTTGGTTGTACTCTGCCTCTGGGTTCCGGAGAAGCCGCTCAGCCCCGCCCCTTCCCGTTCCCCGCCCCCTGGGCCAAGTATTGCCAGGGTCCTCACGCGCCTCGACCCCTGTGAGCGTGGTGGATGGGGGACTTCCAGATGAATGAGAGAATGAATGGCTGGCCCACCTCTTTATTCAACTGCTGGCACGCTCTGGCCTTCTGCTTACACTGTCTGCTCTGTGATCCATTCATTCACGCAGGCGGCTACAAAGGGTTATTGAACCCCACTGTGCGAGGCTGGGTGTATGCTCCAGGCAGGAGCGGTTTCCTGGGAGAGACTGACCAGGAAACCAGCGATTACAGCATATTGTGATGAAGAGGGGGCTGTGTGTTGGAGGGAGTCAGGAAAGGGTTCTGGAGAAGGTGATACCTAGGCTGAGTCTTCAAGGCTCACTAAGAGTCATTCAGTTGGGGAGGGGAAGTGTGTGCAGGGCCAAGGAAATTGCAGGTGCAAAGGCAGGAAGCCTAGAGAGCCACATGTGGCTGGTGGCAGGAGTGGGAGCAGCTCATCTGGCTGTGTGTGGCGGTGAAGGCACAGGGAGAGAAGGAACTGGAGAGGGCCACCCCTGTGGTCACACAGCAACATAAGAGCAGCGGGGTAAATTGGGGACAGAGAGGGACCTGGCAAGAAGCAGTGTATGTGAAGTACAGACTTAGCAGATGGACTGATGCCCTGTAAACATGCAGTTTATTAACATGAGATGTTAATTGATTGGATTGCATTTGTAAAAACCACAGGTTGCTGTGGGAAAATGGGTTAACGGGAGGAAAGCCGGAAGCTAGTTTGGAGGGTGCTGCCTGATCCAGGAGTGGAACAGTAACAGTGGAGCAGAAGAAAGGTTCTAGCAGGTGGTGACTCCTTGGTGTGAGGTGGAGGGAGGAGGGAGGGCAGGCCTTTGTCTCCCTACATACAGAATATTGAACAAGGAGGGTAGGTTGGGGGGCAAGGTGCTTTGTTTATTTCTGCTGGACCCCCAGGCAGAATTGTCTGGCAGGCCAAAGGCCCGTGGTTCTGGAGCTAGACTCGGCTGGGTCCTGTGAGCAGTCAGGTAGAGCCCCTGAGTCATCACCATTCCTCCCCACTCCCCCTCACAACAGTTCCCTGGAGTCTGGAACAGTCCTTTGTGGGACTGCCTGGGCCCAGACCTAAAATGTTTTATAAATATAAATTGAGCACCTGTTCCATTCCCAGCACAACACTGCCTGTGAGATAAGCTCTGGTTCTTTCTGATATCCCAAGAAGCCTTGTGGCGGACTCAGTAAATATTTGCTTATAGCAGTGATCTGGAGGTTCTCAGAACACCCACTCCAGGCTTTCGTGGCCCTGGTCCTGGGCTGGGGGCACAATTAAGGCTACCCATTGTCCTCCCCACTCCTCTAGAGGTCAGGCTTGGGGGCACCTGGCCCATACTGGGTAAATGACACCAGATAATCCAGGTTTTCCGGAAACATCTCCCCAGGTGTCTAAGGACACCCAGAAGCAGCCTTAGGACATAAGGCCTGGGTCACTCAGAGGCCATGGTTACACCCCAGGCCCTGGGTTCAGGGCCATGCCAGGATCCCAAAGGCCATGGCCCACACTTCCTAGCTGTTACTCCTAAGGCCTGCCTGTCAATAGTGACACCAACAGGGTTGTGTACTGGCACTGCGGTCATGGGGTCACCGAGGAAGGTCACAGCCTGGCAGGGTAGCTGTTAACCCTTACAGAGAAGGTCAGAAATCTTCGGGCTCTGAGGCAGCCCTGAAGGATTAATGAGTGCTAGAGCTCCTGGTTCCAATCTCACCCCTTCTTTTACTAGTCCTGGGATTTCTTAAAATAGAATTTTTAAAATATTTTATTTATTTAATTTTAAGCCCTGACTGGGTGGCTCAGTGGACTGAGTGCTGGCCTGCAAACCAAAGGATCGCTGGTTCGATTCCCAGTCAGGGCACATGCCTGGGTTGCTGGCCAGGTCCCTGGTGGGGGGGCACTGAAGAGGCAACCACACATTGTTTCCCTCTTTCTCCCTCCCTTCCCCTTTCTAAAAATATATACACAATTTTTTTCATTAAAAAAACATTATTCCTTTTTAGAGGGGGGAAGGGAGGGAGAAAGAGAGGGAGAAAACCATCAATGTACAGTTGCCCCTCACGTGCCCCCCCACCAGGGACTTGGGCCCCCCACCAGGGACTTGGCCCCACAACCCAGGCATGTGCGCTGACTAGGAATCGAAACAGCGACCCTTTGGTTCGCAGGCTGGCACTCGATCCACTGAGCCACACCAGCCAGGGCAGACTTTTTAAAATATATATAATCTTTATTGTATTTTTTCTCATTACCATTTAGTCCCCTTATACTCCCTCCCCCCTAGTCCTGCGATCTTAAACTAGTCATTCACCTGCCCTGCCTCAGTTTCCCCGTCTGTGGAACGGGGATAACAGCTCAGACTCTTGGCCTGGCTGGGCTCAGAACCAGGATGCCCCTGCGCTACAGCCTTGGTCGCGGTGTCTATCCCCTCTCCCGGATGGCACTTCCGTCCAGGGAGGCGGGGCGGGGCAGGCCGGCGGGGGCTGTGTGTGTGTGGGGGGCTAGTGCTGGGGCCGAAGCTGGCCCTCAGGCTCGCGCAGCCGTGGGGACGCACCCTCCTTCTGCCGCCGGGCGGTGGTTACCGGGGCGCCAGAGGGCATCCCGGGAATGCGGCGGCGCGGCCCCGTGTGGGGGATGGCCGCCGGACCCCTCCGCACGCGGATTCCCCTCATTCCAGCTGCCTGACGGGGCGCGGCTGGCGGCAGCGGGCGGACTCAGAGGCCGTGAGGCCCCGCCCACTCTCCGGCCCCGCCCCTCGAGTCCCAGCCGAGTCCCCTGTCACCGCTGAGCGGCTCCCCGTGGGGAGCTCGCTGCACCTCCTTCCGCCAGCCCAGGTGGGCTGGACGCCGAATCCTTTCCCTGCTTCCGCTCCCTCCGGAGTTTAAACCTGGGGCTACCACAGCGTGCGCCTCCTCCTGCCTTGAGCCCACCTCTGCGGGGGGCGTTTCATACCACCACTCCCCTCCGCTCCCACCCATCTCCCAGCTGCGTGCAGTGGCACCCAGTCCCCTCGGCCCCTCCAGGGGGCCCCATCTCCCAGCTGGCGCCCGCCTCTAGGGGTTCCCCGGGTCGCGGCTCTGGCCAGGCTGTTGTTCCCGAGGTAATGAACCTTTCCCGCGGGGCTGTAGCCCGCACCTGCCGCAGCCTCAGCCCCTCCCTGGGGAGCCCGGGTCCGAGGGTGGGGCGCAGGGGAGCTTTGGGAGCGGGTGTTGCCTTCTTCCCTCCAGGATAAGTCAGTGTCTCCGGAGTTGCGCCTCGGGTTCCTATCTGTCAGGTGGGGGGCGGGGACCGGTGACGCTCTGGAGAGCTCTCTGTGACTGGTAGACCGCTGAGGGGCTTTCCCCGCCAGATAAGAAGTCTAGCCCAGGGCCTGGCTCTTAGCAGGTCGGCCCCAAGCACGAGTGGAATGAGCGTCTGGCTGAGACCGGGAAGTGGTGTTTACCGAGGGCCTGGGAGGTGCCTCGGGGCTGTGTCTGAGCCTTCTTCACAACCCTTCTTAGGCAGGTGTTAGCTGCATTTTAAGGAAGAAGTGGTTCCGAGAAGTGAAGTGGGTTGACTTGCTTGCAAACAGCTTGTAGTAAATACTCCGTCCAGCCTTTTGCAAGCACTAGCCATCACCACTCCAGCAGCGGTGGGTCTGGGTTCGAGTTCGCTCCTCAGGGTGGCGCCTCCCCCAAATCCAGCCAGGGTGGGGCTCCTGGGGGCTGGTTTTGGGAGGAGGGGGTCCTGGACAAACAGTGCGGACGTCTCCAGAGGGACCATAGAGGGAGGCCCCCTCCAGAGGAGGGAGAGAGGTAGAGACCCTGAGGCACAGAAGCCCTAGTTGGGATGTCCGCGAAAGGGACGAAGCAGTGTGTGCCCGGCCCCAAATGCTGGAAGCCGGACATGGGTTTCCCAGATGGAATTGAGACCTCCATTGAGGCCGGGCACATGCTGCTCCAGGCAAAGTCGTTCTGCAGCTGCCCCTGTCCCTTGGGCACGCGCTCTGTGGTAATGCGGGAACCTGGAGAGGTTTTCTCGGGACTTAAAGACACGGGGCTCACACCCCCCAAAGAGAGGGTATGGGGGTGGACAGTGCCCCTCACGGAGGCTCCGCCCGCCTGGGTGCGCCGGCCGTATTTGGACATTTCGATCTATTTTTAACTTTGCCTGGACTTGAGGTGGGGGGAAGGGAGAGGGAAATCCTGCTTCCTCCGTGACCCACGGGCCTCAGCGCTCTTCCCGCGCCTGGCCTGGTGCGTGGTGTAGACACAGGCCCGGAAGTGAGTTCCGGGTCGGTGTAGACGCGGCGGCCGCGCGGGTTCCGGGCCCCACCCTGGAACCAACGACGTCCCTCCTGGAAAACCTGACTCAGGCGGAGCCCCCGCCGACGGGCAGCCCCGCCCCCACCGCCGCCCCCAGAGCACCCTCAGCCGCAACGCCCCCAACTGCAGAGGGACCCCGGAGTCCCGGCCCCGGGGAGCCCCAGGCGCCCGGGGAGTCCCGCGCTTCGCAGGCTCCCTGAGGGGGCGGTGCGGGGGCGGGCCGGCCCCTCCCTCCTTGACGCCGCAGCCGAGCCCCGGGCGGAGAGCCCCGGCTGCGGAGCGGGGCGCCAGGCCGGCCGGGCAGGATGCGCTACCGGGCGTCGGTGAGCAGGGCGAGGGCAGGGCGGGGGTCCCGGGCTTCCCTCCCTGCCTCGCGGCGGCGCCTGGGCTCCGTCAGGAAGCGGGTGCGGCCCAGGAATTTCGGGTGGAAAAACGTCCCAGAAAGTTGCAGCGGGAGGAGGCCGAGGCTGGGAGGGCCGCGGGGCGCGCGGACCTGAGGCCTGTCTCCCAGCGCGTGGGGAAGGCTGAGAGCGCAGAGACCGTCACCCAGAGCGCCTAGGGGGCGGGGGCGTTGGCCAGATTTGCTAGCAGCTTCAGGGCAGGATGGGGGCGCAGCGGGAGTGAGGGACAGGCCTGGGGGAGGCAGGACCTTGGTTAGACCTGGAGGGGTGCCCATGACCAGAGGTCTGGGTGGTCCGTGGTTGGAGAAGACCTGGTGGCCTCTTAGGGATCTAAACTCCACCCCCGCCACCTTGCTCTTCTCTGACCCATGACATTTTTGGTGCCAATTTCAGAGAGCCCCCAGACCCTTTTTGAAGAGAGTATGTTGTGGGGTGAGGGCTTTGTTGAGCCTGTCCCTCTCTCTACCCTCCGGTGGGCCCCAGAGGCAGCTGGAGGCAGGCAGCTGGGCTTTCCGTGGTAAAACCCCCACCCCCTTGAGGCCTCTCAGGGTTCTCAGTGGAGGAGGGTGTCTGGGGAGCCTGGCAGCTGATGGGGAGGGTGTGGCCCAAGCCTGGGAGGGAGGCCCCCCTTGTTGGGTGAGTGCTGAGTTGGCTGGGCTGGGAAGCCCTCTGGGAGATCCCTCTCCTATGGCCTGGGGGTGGCCTCTTACCTGGTCTCTAGACTCTCTGCCCCTGGAGATTTTGGTGGATGGGGATGAGAGAGATGCCCCTTACCCACCCGCAGAATTCACTCTGAACTATTTGTCCTCCAAAACACCTGTCACATGGCTTGGAGCTAAGAAACCTGAAGTCACCTGGTCTAACTCAACCCCTCCTCCTTGAGGCGGAAGCAGCCCAGAGAGGGGAGGGAATTTGTACAAGGTCAACAGAGCTTTTTCTTTATTGTAGGAGTTCCTCCTCCTGACCCTCCTTTCTCCACACAAAACTAGCACCTCCCTGGATTCAGTAGTCTTGCTCCTGTGTCCTCTAGGGTCCTCTGTGCTCCATGTGCCCTGCAAGGGATCTGTTCTGTGTGACCCGTGTCCTCTGTTCCGTGTGCTGGCTTCCTGTGAAAGCCTGTGTACCTAGCATGGTCCATCTCCTAGATGTTCTCTGTGTCCTGTGCTCAGACCTCCTGTGTCCACCTGCCCCTGGCTGCCCTCTCAATCCCACAGGCTGTGGTGGGGACAAGTGGCCTTACCTTACACTGTGGCCCTGACCCTCTCCCATGGCTCATTCCCAACAGGCCCTGGGCAGTGACGGGGTGCGGGTGACCATGGAGAGCGCACTGACCGCCCGTGACCGGGTGGGGGTACAGGATTTTGTGCTGCTGGAGAACTTCACCAGTGAGGCAGCCTTCATCGAGAACCTGCGGCGACGGTTCCGGGAGAATCTCATTTACGTGAGGCCCAAGTGGGAAGACAGTGGGGGTGCTGGGGTGCTCAGAGGCAGGACTGACAGGACCAGAGGCATCAGGGCCTCTGGGGAAAAATTCTGACCCTCCTCCCCCGACCCCCAGACCTACATTGGCCCGGTCCTGGTCTCTGTCAACCCCTACCGGGACCTCCAGATCTACAGCCGTCAGCACATGGAGCGTTACCGGGGCGTCAGTTTCTATGAGGTGCCACCCCACCTGTGAGTGAGACCTGCCTCCCCATCTGAGATGACCCCACCTGGCCCTTATTGTACAATGACCCCTGACCTCCCACTTTGGATGGATCACGGCTCACATCTGTGAGGAATCCCCACAGTCCCTCACCCTGCACTGACTCCACCCCCAGCTGAGATGCATCACCCCCACCTGGGCAGGACCTCCGCAGCCCCCATACCAACTCACATTCACTACTTATTTGCCCACCTCTACCTGGCGTGGCCCGAAGCTTCACTGATCCTCTGAGGGACCCCAACCTCCACTTGAATAACCTGTAACACCCCTACTCATGAGTGATCCCCTTCATCTTTCATCTGAAAGTGACCCATCCACAGCTGTGAAGACTCTCCCTTCACCCACATCCTTGGGGGTCCCCCAGTCCTCACCTTCAAGGGTACATGCAGCTCCCACCCACAAGCAAACTGCAACCAGATATGGGAGTGCCCTCCCCTGGTCCTACCTGTGAGGTTCCCACTACATGCATCTGCTTGAACCCCTACCCCCCGAGCTCCTGACCGGCCTCTGTCCCAGGTTTGCGGTGGCTGACACCGTGTACCGGGCACTACGCACGGAGCGTCGGGACCAGGCAGTGATGATCTCTGGGGAGAGTGGAGCAGGCAAGACGGAGGCCACTAAGCGGCTGCTGCAGTTCTATGCTGAGACCTGCCCAGCCCCTGAGCGGGGTGGTGCTGTGCGTGACAGGCTGCTACAGAGCAACCCTGTGCTGGAGGTGAGGGACCAGCAGCATCAGTGGGGAGGGGGGAGGAGAGAGAGAAGGCTGGCATCCCTCATACCCCTTCTGCTCCTAGGCCTTTGGAAACGCCAAGACCCTCCGGAACGATAACTCCAGCAGGTTTGGGAAGTACATGGACGTGCAGTTTGACTTCAAGGTATCTGTGGTGTGCCAGGGCAGAGCGTGAGACCCCTGTTCAGTGGCACCCACCAGTCAGGTCCCTGGCACCAGGAAGTATTTATGGAGTTTCTACTGTGTGCCAGGCGCTGTTCCAGGTGCTGGTGCTATAGCAATGAAACAAAACAGACAAAAATCCTGCCTTCCGGGGAGATAGACAGTAAACAGAAAAACATAATCTAGTTGACAAGTGCCATGGCAGAAATAAAGTAGGGGTGGTTGCTCTCTCAAATAACACAGACAGGCCTCACTAAAGTGGCATTTTGGTAAAGGTTTGGTGGAGACAGGAGAGCAAGCTGTGCAGATACTGGGGGAGAGGGTCCAGGCAGTGGGAATAACCAGCGCAAAGGCCCTGAGGTAGGAGGGTGTTTGGTGCTTTCAAGCAAGGAGGTCAGAGTGGCTGGAGGAGAGAGCGAGGGGCCAAGGAATAGGAGAGGCTGAATAGTGCAGGCCTTGGAGGGCCTCTGTATGAACTTTCGTTGTTGTTTTTTATAACTCTGAATGGAAGGAGACCACCAGAGGATTTGGAACAAGTGTGTCAGTATCTGACTTTCCTCCTAAAAAGATTGTCCTGGCCACTTTGTTGAGAATAGGTGGTCAGAGAACCAGGCCAAGCAGGGAAACCAGTTAGGGAGCTGATACAATCATAATCTAGGTGATAGCCCTCTCTGGTGTGGCTCAGTTGGTAGGGCATTGTCCTGCACGGCAAAGGGTTGCTGGTTCCATTTCCGGTCAGGGCACATGCCTGGGTTGTGGGTTCGGTCCCCTGTCAGGGTGTATATGAGAAGCAACCAAATGATGTTTCTCTCACACATCAATATTTCCCTCTTTCTCCCTTCCTTACCCTCTCTTCTAAAAGTAAATAAAATCTTTTTTTTTTAATTTTTTAAAGATTTTATGTTTTTAGAGAGAGAGGAAAGGAGGGAGAAAGAGAAGGTGAGAAACATCAATGTGTGGTTGCCTCTCATGTGACCCCCACTGGGGACCTGGCCCACAACCCAGGCACGTGCCCTGACTGGGAATTGAACTGTCGGCCCTTTGGTTCACAGCCTGCATTCAATCCACTGAGCTACACTAGCCAGGGCTAAAAGTAAATAAAATCTTTAAAATAATAATCATCTAGGTGACAGATGACTGTGGCTGGAATCTGTAGCTACGGTGCAGGTGGTGGGCAGTGGTTGGATTCTAGGGCTTTTGAAGGTCAAGGCAGTGGATTGGCTGTGTAACTGGATGTGAGGAGGACTGTGAATATGTGGGCCTGAACACCTAAGAGGATGAAGTAACCACTGACCAGATGGGAGATGTTCACTGAGCTAGCCCGAGGAGGGGGGTTAGGAGTTCACTGTCAGTCCTGTTGAGTTTGAGATGCCTGTTGTGCATCGAAGTGGAGCTGACAAGTACATAGGGTGGAATGTCCTCATTTCTTAAATGAGAAAACTGAGGCAGAGGGGGTAGCTTGCTGAGCCCATGCTGCTAGTGGCAGAGCTGGAATTAGAGCCCAGGAATGCAGGGGAGAGAAGGGAAGATGGGCCCCAGCCCCCAGTCCCCCGAGCAGTCACCATGTCCCGTCCTGCCCACAGGGTGCCCCCGTGGGCGGCCACATCCTCAGTTACCTCCTGGAGAAGTCCCGCGTGGTCCACCAGAATCATGGGGAGAGGAACTTCCACATTTTTTATCAGCTGCTGGAGGGGGGCGAAGAGGAGACACTGCGTAGGCTGGGCTTGGAACGCAACCCCCAGAGCTACCTCTACCTGGTGAAGGTGAGGAGCGGGCAGGCAGGGCAGGTGCCACCGGGGGAGCAGCCCATCGCTGGGGCTGCTAACCCAGCTTCGCCCCTCCACCAGGGCCAGTGTGCCAAAGTCTCCTCCATCAATGACAAGAGTGACTGGAAGGTCGTCAGGAAGGCTCTCACCGTCATCAACTTCACTGAGGATGAAGTGGAGGTGAGGCCTCTGCTGGGGACACTCCCTTTCTTCTTGTCACTCTCTGAAAATAGACCACGTTACCGCTCATCTCCACTCGGTCTCCCTTCTCTCACACACTTCACTGCCTGGTACCTGCTTCATCTGACTGTCCTCTGGTTGCCCTCAGGAAACTCTCAGCCCCTCCTGTGACCCTCATCTTTCCCTGCCTGTCCTGCAGGACCTGCTGAGCATCGTGGCCAGTGTCCTACATTTGGGCAACATCCACTTTGCTGCCGATGAGGAGAGCAACGCCCAGGTCACCACTGAGAATCAGCTCAAGTATCTAACCAGGGTGAGTGCAGTGAGCAGAGGGCAAGGGCAGAGCAGCTGGGCAGGGGGAAGGGCACCCTCACCTTGCGCCCCCACTCTTGACAGCTCCTTGGTGTGGATGGCTCAACGCTGCGGGAAGCGCTGACACACAGGAAGATCATCGCCAAGGGAGAGGAGGTGAGGCCAAGCCTTTGCCTCTGGGTGTGGGGCGAGGGAGGCAGGTGTTCCAAGGTAGCTCCAGCTCTCATCATGCCCCTTTCCCTGGCCTGTGCAACTGGACCTCTCAGTAGTGCTGGAAGGACATAAGGCAGGTAGCTCAGAGAGGCACAGGGAGCTGGCCAAGGCCACACAGGAAGAGGGTGACAGATTCAGACTGGAACCAAGACTCCTACCTCTAGGAATGAGACCTCTTGTCCCTATATCATCCTCCCGCCAGTGTGGCCACTGTGTCCTCCCTGTGTCCCTCCCCACCACACCCCTGAGTGAGGAGGGCAGAACCAGGCATAGTTTCCTGGTGTCCGGCCCAAACCCAGAGGGGACGGGGTGGGAAGGGGCCTTCGGCACTCATCCTCCTGTCCCACGCCACACCTGCAGCTCCTGAGCCCACTGAACCTGGAGCAGGCCGCTTATGCTCGAGATGCTCTTGCGAAGGCTGTGTATAGTCGAACTTTTACCTGGCTGGTCGGGAAGATCAACAGGTCATTGGCCTCCAAGGTGAGGGCATGGTTCAGGCTGCCCCCAAGGCAGCAGGGAAGGCAGACCAGGGAGGCCTGGGGCTGGGAGCTGGGGGCCAGCAGACATGGGAAGCCACACTCTTGGTTGGATGACTGGCCCTAGGACGCTGAGAGCCCCAGCTGGCGGAGCACCACTGTCCTTGGGCTCCTGGACATTTATGGCTTCGAAGTGTTTCAGCACAACAGGTCAGTGCCCCCTCCTCTGACCTGTCTCTCCTCTTGTCTCCCTGCTCTCTCCTCTGTTCCCCTGCCTCTTTCATTCCCGTCGGTGGTTCCCTGACAACCCTGGGTCCTGATCAGTGTTTCTTTCCATAGCTGCTCAGGGCCCTCGCCCTCCTTTCCCTTACCCCTGGTCCTGTGTCTCCCTTGAGCTTCTGTGGTCTCTTGTGCTTTCCTCACAGCTTCGAGCAGTTCTGCATCAATTACTGCAACGAGAAGCTACAGCAGCTCTTCATCGAACTGACCCTCAAGTCGGAACAGGAGGAGTATGAGGCAGAGGGCATCGCGGTGAGTGCAGGCCTGCCGGTGTCCCAGGCCCCATAGGAAGCCCGGGCCCGGGCCCGGAGAGGCACCAGGACCTCATGATGATGCCCTCCTTCCCTTTACCCCTCAGTGGGAGCCCGTCCAGTATTTCAACAACAAAATCATCTGTGACCTGGTAGAGGAGAAATTCAAGGGCATCATTTCCATTTTGGTGAGTCCTCTGTTCCTCCAAAGACTCGCGTGGAGGGGCTGGGTGGGAGGACGTCACTCTTTCCCATTTCTTCCCAGGCCAGTCCACAGAGGGCCAGAGCTTGGGGCAGAGCAGGGACAGGGCAGGGCTGTGCATGGAGGGTGAGGTGAGGTGCTGGCTGGATCCAGAAGTTGTCTCGAGGGGGTCCCTGTGACCTGCCTCTTCTCCCTGTGCCTGTGCCTCCCGCATGGTGCCCCTAAACTTCCTGTGCTCTCCAGCCCCTCCCCAGACACATCCATCACTCTGTGCCGTTCCCCCCAGGACGAGGAGTGTCTGCGCCCTGGGGAGGCCACGGATCTGACCTTCCTGGAGAAGTTGGAGGACACAGTCAAGCACCATCCACACTTCCTGACGTGAGTGGGTAATCCTTCACCGGGGTAGAGCCTGTGGAAGCCTGGGAGCCCTTCGCAATCACAGAACACTGGCCACAGAGAGATGACCGTAGGCGGTGCCGAGCTCGGGACAGGCGCACGAGGCTGCTGCTCACAGGAAGTCCACAGAGAAAGAAGCCGGGAGCGTGGCTTCTTCCTTATTCTTTTCTGAGAATGAAACTTGCTAAGGCTTTTTAGCTTCCTTATTTGGAAATCACTTTTTATTAAAGGAATCCCCTAAAGTGGGGAGAGGGAGAAAGGAAGCCAGCCCCTCTGTCCCAGCTCTGTCCTGCATGTTCTGTGCACACCGTCTCCTCTAACCTGAAGCAGCCCTGGAAGGAGGTGTTCGCGGTGCTGTCTCCATTTTACTGAGGCTCAGAGAGAAGTCATTTGCCCAAAGTTATCCCACATCTAGTAAGTTACAGAGCTGGGACTCAGTCCTAGGGCCACAAATGCCAAAGCCCTGAGCACTTTTTGCTTGACAGTTTATTCAAACCCTTTTTCTGATGGTAAAAATAGTGTTGCTCGTTAGAGGGAAGCTGGAGTGTGTGCAGAAGTCACTTGTAGTCCTGTTACCCAGAGGTCATTACTGGTAACAATTCCAGGCATTTCCTTCCTGCCTTTTTCTATACATTTTTTTTTCACAGTCAAGAACTTACTGGCTCAGTGTTGTTTTGTTATAACACTGATGAAACGCTGTGGGAACTTCACTGGTTTATGTCAATTAGGATATGGTAAAATTGGTTCCGTTATACGTCGTCTCAATCAAAGTCCCAGAACCTACTGATGACATTAAGTGAGGACTGACTGTAGAAGTCTCAGTGTAACGTTACGTCCTGAGTGTTCCTGTACCATCAGAGAAATCTCCTCAGGATGCTTCCTCCAACAGCTCTAACCCACAGACACTCCGCTGCTCTCACCTAGCCTCTGGGGCCCCTGGCCCGCCTTCGGGCTTCTGCTAGGAACAGAGCTGCCACAGATATCTTTGTGCCTTAAATCTCTGCCTGTGTCTCTGGTTAGTTGCTTGAAATAGTTCTTAAAAGTAGAAAATAGGCTAAAGGGTATAAACATGCTTAAGACTTAAGTAATCTCTTGGGGCAAATTCCATTCTTAAAATGTAGTGGGCACGTGCTAAGCCCTCTGAGCTGTCATGCAGCAGCAAGAGGCCTGGGAGGAGCCCTCGGCCCAGTGTGCCCTGGCAGTGCGGAGGCCCAGGTCCTGGTCCTGGCACAGGAGGACCCTGGGCAAGACTGTCTCCCTCCCCAAGACTCAGTGGCCACCTCTGTGCATGGAGGCTGATGGCCTTGCCCCGTCTGCCATGCTGCAGAGTGGGCTATGGGGTGACCTTGGGCATGCCTGCTCCACACTGGATGCCTGTCTCCTCTTGAAGGCCCTGCAGCAGGCTGGGATCATGGCTCAGGCCAGCAATCTGTAGCTCCCTCTCCCTGTCATCTCCCCACCCAGGCACAAGCTGGCTGACCAACGGACCAGGAAATCTCTGGGCCGAGGGGAGTTCCGCCTTCTGCACTACGCTGGGGAAGTCACCTACAGCGTGACCGGTGAGGATTCTGGGGCTGGTTCCCACAGAGGACAGGGAGGGGGCTCTTCCTCATCTCACATCTGCTCTCCCCTCCCAGGGTTTCTGGATAAAAACAATGACCTTCTCTTCCGGAACCTGAAGGAGGTGAGGTGGACTGGGGGGCATAACTCCAGATTTGGCCTCGAATGACTTGATCCCCAGGAATCTGTCCTGCCTCCCCCCCGTTCTACCACCTGGATCTCTTGCTGTGCCCTCACAGACCATGTGCAGCTCGGAGAATCCCATCATGAGCCAGTGCTTCGACCGGAGTGAGCTCAGTGACAAGAAGCGACCAGAGACGGTGCGGAGGCTGTGGGACCAGAGGGGGCGTGTGTGTGCACACATGGATGAGTACTGCATGAGCCCGGAAGCTGGCCGTGTACACGAGAGTTTGTGTGTTTGCTGGTGCCTGTGTGCACATCTGCATGTGTCTAGGAGGCTGCCTGTGGGTGTGTATCTGCCTACTTGTGTGTGTGCATCTGTGCCTGTGTGTATGTGTATATATATACACATACTCACACACCTACACGCACATCTCTGTGTGGGCACTTGCATGCATTCACTCACTCAGCAGACACTGGGAGCACATTTTGCAGGCAGTTAGAATACAAACATGTATACGTGCTCTTACAGAAATGTGTGCAGGTTGCTTTGGAGACTTAGAATAGGGAGCAGCAAACTGGCTGAGGGAGTGGAAGGAATGAGGAGTTCGGGGAAGGCTTCCTGGAGGAGGAAGCATCTGCGAAAATGGGAATGAGTAGGTGCTTGTCAGATGAACCTATGGGAGGGCACTGTAGGCAGCAAGAGGCCCCAATACAGAGAGTCCCAAAAAGACCAGGAGAGTGACATCATCGAGGAAAGAGGCTAGGAAAGGCAAGTGTGGCCAGCAGTGCCAGCTTCGGGGAGAACTTCAATGAGCTGAGGGCAGAGGTGTGGCTGTTGGGCTTGACAAGAGGAGGCCAGGAGAGCACAGGCAACACAGGAGGGCAGGCCAGAGTGCTGTGGCCTGAGGTGTGTTTGGCAGGGAAGGCATGGAGGCGGCTTGTTGCCCAGGGGATTCCCTAGAACCCTGTCCTCCCCTTCCTCCTGCCCCCGACCTAGCACTCTCATCTTCAGCCTCAGTATCCCCCCATGAGGACACCTGCTAATCCACTACTGCCCAAGCCTCTCCACCAAGCTGATTCACGTATCCAGTGATGTCTTCCAAGTCTCCCCCAGGCACCCCAGGCTCCACAGCTGTATAATGAGCCCTGGGTTCCCAGTCCCTCAGGCCTGTTCCTTCTGTGTCCCTAACTCAGGACAGGGATCATGCTCCACCCAGTCCCACAAGCCAGAAACCTGGGTGGTGTCCCCGACTCTTCTTCAGTCCCCCTTGTCTCCTCATCCAAGCAACCAATGGATTTGCCCACTTCTGCTGCCTGAACACCTCTTAGCTGCCCCTCAGGCCCTGGATACCTGCCCTGATGCTGCCTCCGCCTGCCCATCACCCTCCTTTCTACTTCCCACCTGGATCCATGTGTTGTTTGTTGCTCCCTGTGCCCATCAAACCTCTGCTTAGGCAGTCCCTCTGCCTGGAACACCTTCGTCTCCTCTCTTCCTGCCGGCTGTCTCCTACACATCCTTTAGATCTTAGCTGATGCCTGTCACCCCACAGGCTGGATTAGTTGTCCCTTCTTGGTGCTCCCAGAACCACAGGCATGCAGCCTGTCATTAATGGGACCACAATAGATTGCAAATCTGCCGAAGTCTGCTTGACGGTCCCACAGAGAGCAGTGCGCAGGGGTGATGGCCGAACACATAGGTGTGGGGCACATTGTTCAGGAACGTGGCCCTGAAATTTTAGAAAAAGAAAGAGTAGTTGGCAAAAAAAAGATGTAGGATCGTGGTTGTGTCGAGACCTGAGCAGGATTTTTAGACCCTGGTGAGGTTCCTGAACTGAGGTCCCTAGCCAAGCCAGAGTAGTGCAGGTGGGCCTAGTCTGCCCCTCCTCTGTTGTGAGAAAGGGTGGTGGGAGGAAGGACCGCAGCAGGGCAGGGGTAGTTGTGGGATTTGTTGCTGCTTTGCCTCAGGGAGGGGCTGTGCCAGACTGGGATCAGGGGCTTCAGCCCAGCTCCAGCCAACCTCCCATTCTCCCTGGTTCACCAGGTGGCCACCCAGTTCAAGATGAGCCTCCTGCAGCTGGTGGAGATCCTGCAGTCTAAGGAGCCTGCTTATGTCCGCTGCATCAAGCCCAATGACGCCAAACAGCCTGGTAGGCCCCTCCTACCCATGGGCCTGTGGGACCAAGCCTCTGGGCAAGGGCCACAGACCATCTGTCTGTGCAAACCCGCTGATTACCCTGTTACCCCTCCTCCAGGCCGCTTTGATGAGGTGCTGATCCGGCACCAGGTGAAGTACCTGGGGCTGATGGAGAACCTGCGTGTGCGCAGAGCCGGCTTTGCCTATCGCCGCAAATATGAGGCTTTCCTGCAGAGGTAGTAGCGGGGCCTGGCTCAGTGCCAGGGAAAGGGGTCCAGAGGGTAGGAGCCTCTTAGAACCTGGGTGGGAGATAAGGGAATCTCGGCCCCATTTCAGAGACAGGATGCTGAGGCTGTGAGCAGTGGGTCCCATGCCAAGGGCCCTTCCGTGCTGCAGACATAATGTCAAACTTGGTAGAACACCTCCCCCCACCAGGTCTTGCCCTGGTGGAGCACCTAGGCAGGGGTCCATGCGTCAGGCATCCATTTACCTGTCGCCAAGAGAAATGGTAAAAACATATGAGAAGGACAGAGGTTCTGATCATCTCAGAAAGGAGAGAGCAGCCTGTGGTTATCCTGAATTAAGGGTCTGGGGAGTTAGTTAGGTGTGAACTCCAGCCCCAGGGCCTTGAGCAGATCGAATACCCCAGTTGCCTTATTTTTAAAATGGGGATAACAGTTACCTCCCAGGCTTCTGTGAGCTTCCAGTTAAGGGGACCTCCCCGCAGAGGCCCAGGAATGCTGGTTTGGGTCCCTAGAGAAGGGTGCTGGCTGGGGTGGGAGCTGGGTGCATTTCTGCTCCTGCCCCCAGATACAAGTCACTGTGCCCGGAGACATGGCCCACATGGGCAGGAAGGCCTCAGGACGGGGTAGCTGTGCTGGTCAGGCATCTCGGCTACAAGCCAGAAGAGTACAAGATGGGCAGGTGAGTGGTGCCCACCCCTAGGGTCTGGGGGGCAGAGGGGTGACCAGGGGCTGATCACTGCTGCCCTCCCAGGACCAAGATCTTCATCCGCTTTCCCAAGACCCTGTTTGCCACAGAGGATGCCCTGGAGGTCCGGCGGCAGAGCCTGGGTGAGAGGGAGGCCCCACCCTTCCTGTCCCAGTGGGTCCATTCCGGGGAGCAGGAAATAAATCACTGGCTCCGGCTCTTTTTCCAGGAAGTCCACCTCGCCCACATTCAGCTGCCCTCCTTACCAGCTCCAGCCCCAGCCCCGCCATCTGTCCTGCCCCTGGGTACAAACTCTGAGCATGTCCCCACATTCCTTTGGCCCCTCCTACTTGCTTTCATTTACTGTCCCTTCTTATTTTATCCTCTCACTCAATAGCTCCTTCAACGACTCCCTCATTCCTGCCGCTGGGCCGCTCTGCCAGCTAGGCCCCCAGCCAGTTCCCCTGAGCTCTGACCAGTTGACTCTCTTTCCCAACCACAGCCACGAAGATCCAGGCTGCCTGGAGGGGCTTTCACTGGCGGCAGAAATTCCTCCGGGTGAAGCGATCAGGTGCGGGGACGCCCCGGGGTCTTCGGTAGAGGCAGGGTCTGGGGCTAGGGCGTGCCACCATGGTGAGGAGATGGAGGTCAGCCGTCTGTGGTCTCTGCAGCCATCTGCATCCAGTCATGGTGGCGGGGAACTCTGGGACGGAGGAAGGCCGCCAAGAGGAAGTGGGCAGCACAGATGATCCGGCGGTGAGCACCCGGGTGCTGTGAGGGGGTGCAGAGCAGGGCATGTGCAGGGGTCTGTTCTCAGAATTCTCACCCTCATCCCTGTTGGGCCCTGCAACCCCAGGCTCATTCGAGGTTTCATCTTGCGCCATGTACCCCGTTGCCCCGAGAATGCCTTCTTCCTGGACCATGTGCGCACCTCTTTTTTGCTCAACCTGCGGCGGCAGCTGCCCCGAAATGTCCTGGACACCTCCTGGCCCACGCCACCACCTGCCCTGCGTGAGGTCTGTGGGCCCTCCGGGCTGACATAGGGACCTTCAGAGCATTCGGTGGAGGGATCTAAAAATCACAGGGCCAGAAGAGCAGTCAGCAGGGTCCCCTGACGGAGGGGAACTGGGGCCGGGCTGTGGAGGGCAAGTTGTTTCGAAACAACTTGGGAGTGCAAGGGGTTGTCCAGATTGGGTGGGTGTCAGGCAGGCGAAAGCCTGATGGTGGTCACATGCCTACTGTCCTCAGAGGGAAGGGAGCCAGGCTGTCCAGGTGCCCTGATGTGGCTTGTACCCACAGGCCTCGGAGCTGCTGCGGGAGTTGTGCATGAAGAACATGGTGTGGAAGTACTGCCGGAGCATCAGCCCCGAGTGGAAGCAGCAGGTCTGCAGAATCAGGAGGCAGGCGTGGACTGGCGGGGGGCAGCGGGCACCACTTGAAGAATGCTGACCTGGGGAGAGCACTTTACCCCTGGTTTACCATGTGACCTCAAATGGATGCCAGCTCCTCTTTGGCCTCTCAGATGAAGCAGAGGCTGGAGTAGATTGTGGGTGGAAATTAGGGTTTACCTTCTGGACCAGCTCCACTGGACTGGTAGAGGATACCTAGAGCCCTGTGTTGAAAAGGCTGTAGTTCATTCTGACCAATTGGTAATGTCTGCTATGGCTCTGGAGACAGACATTGGTGGCCAATGTGCCTTGTATTTGCCAACTCAATATTGGTGATGCTAAAAGACCCAGCTGGCTCAGTAACCTGTAGTGGTTTTGAGTGTTAGCAATCAGCCAGCTTCACATGTCGAAGCTGAACATTGGGGATTCCAGGGGATCATGAGGGGAATTATCCCCCAAGTTGGGCCTAGATCCTAAGAAGGCTGTCATGGCCCTTCTAGGGAACTCTCTGCCTCCGCTGGTGGCGCCGGGGATAAGGTGGGGGGAGGGGGTAATGGGTGTGTTGGGGACAGGGCTCAGGCTCCTGGTGTTGGGCCCAGAGAACGGGTAAGGGGGGTTGTCTAAGTACCTCAGCTTCTCAGATTGGTCTGCACCCCCAACTGGGATAGGCCCCACTCTCTGACACCCCTCCACCCTGCCCTTGTCTCCTCAGCTGCATCAGAAGGCAGTGGCCAGTGAGATCTTCAAGGGCAAGAAGGACAATTACCCCCAGAGTGTGCCCAGGCTCTTCATCAGCACACGGCTTGGTGAGCCCCTGACTCTCCAGTGCCCAAACCCTCCGTCGGCATCCTAGGCCCACTCTCCTCTGACTGCTCCCCCATCTGGGTTGCAGGTGCAGACGAGATCAGCCCCAGAGTGCTGCAGGCCCTGGGCACTGAGCCCATCCAGGTGAGACCCTGCCTGCAGCTTAGTCCAGCAGCGTTTTGCTGCCCAAGGGTTGGGTGGGGGCACCAGGGCCTGGGCAGAGGGTGAGAGGGTTTTCCCGGGAGCCCCCTCAGCCCGCCCGTGCCCCTCACCCACCTTCCGTCCTCAGTATGCAGTGCCTGTGGTGAAATATGACCGAAAGGGCTACAAGCCCCGACCCCGGCAGCTGCTGCTGACTCCCAATGCCGTAGTCATCGTGGAAGATGCCAAAGTCAAGCAGAGGATTGATTATGCCAACCTGACCGGTGAGCCAGAGTCCAGGGTTGCACAGGGAGGGCCCCTGCTCTAACCCTTGATCCCTGACTTCGGCCCTTTCCCCTCAGGAATCTCCGTCAGCAGCCTGAGCGACAGCCTTTTTGTGCTGCATGTGCAGCGTGAGGACAATAAGCAGAAGGTGCCCCTTTGGGGGGATTGGGTGGCAGCGCGGGTGGGTTCTCCAGCCCCGGTCAGAGCCTGACCTCTCCCCTTGTCTGGGCCTGGAAGGGGGATGTGGTACTGCAGAGTGACCACGTGATTGAGACGCTGACCAAGACGGCCCTCAGCGCTGACTGTGTGGACAACATCAACATCAACCAGGGCAGGTGAGGCAGGCTGGGGCGGTGAGGGGGCTGTGTGTACACATGTGGGCAGTGCTCACACCCCCCCTTCCCTCCAGCATCACGTTTGCAGGGGGCCCCGGCAGGGACGGCATCATTGACTTCACACCTGGCTCAGAACTGCTCATCACTAAGGCCAAGAACGGTCACCTGGCCGTGGTGAGTGTGACCCAGCAGGCACCAACACCTGCTTCCCTGCCGATTGCCCTAGGACTGGGGTGGAGCCTTCAGTGGCCAAGGCTCCCTTGGTAGTGCTTGGGTACCATACTACTTCCGTCACCCTGTTGCTCACTGGGGACCAGACAGAGGGGACTTTTGAGCCCCACAGTGCAGAGGGTCATAAAGATGGCAGCACGGGGAGGTGGGGAAGACTCGGGGGCCAGGGGTGTGCTGGGTGGGAGGAGAAGGCCACTCTGGCTAGGGCAGGGAGTCCTGTGGGAGTGGCATCAGTTTCTCCAGGACCAAGCTGCTGCTGCCTGTTCCTGACCTGTGAGGACAAATGCCAGATGCACCTCTGTCTGCTTCCCACTCACCGCTGGGGCTTCTCCCTTTCCCCCCGCAGGTGGCCCCACGGCTGAACTCTCGGTGATGAAGGCGCCCACTGGACCTCCCACCTCCCAATGCTTTGCTTATCCTCTCTTCCCCTTCCCACTTACCAAAGACTCAAGCTTCCAGACAGGGACCCAGGGACACCTCGAAGTCCACCAACAAACTCCTGTCTCCTGCTCACCCCTCTCTTGAGGGGGCTGCGGGGGCCAGGGAGCTGCCCCAGGAGTGGGCCAGGCCGGGCCACAGCAATAGGAAAGCCGGGGCCAAAGGCAGATATGCCAGCCCCGCTGCCAATGCCAAATATTTGAGAGAAGGGAACTTTTTGCTGAGGTTTTCTCTGAGATTTTTTGATGCTTTATAGGAAACTATTTTTTTAAAATGCCGTTTTCCCACCCCAAGACACACTGGATGTGTTTTCCCTGACTCCAGCAGGGCAGGGAATGCAGCTCAGAGGTTGGGCAGTCTGGGCCCTGGTGCACTCTTCCCTGCCCAGGCCACCCTGTCCTCCTTGTCCCCTTGGCACCTTGTCTGCCTGCCTACCCACGTATACCCTTTGCAGCCCATTTTGACATCCCCAGGGGGCTGAGACCACCCTTGCCTGCCCCCTTCCTCCTGCCTTAAAAGTGCCCTTTCAATGTAGCCAGCCCAGCCTGAGGGCATCCTGCAGTGGGGGAAGAAGTCTTAGACACAGAGTTTGGAGGACTGAGAGATCATCCAGTCCAGCTTCCTGCTGTGACAGCAGCAGACAATAGGTCAAAGAGGGCAAGGGACTTGCCCTTCATCCAGCGAGCTGGGGCAAAACCAGGACTGCGGCCCTGTCCTCTCAGCACACTTCACTGCCTCTCCCAGGGACAGGGGGCCCCATAGAACAGGCTCATGTCTTAGGGAGTGTGTGGCTCCCTGACCAGCAATCATCCTTGGGGGCCACCAGGTAGGAGAAGTACTTCTGCCTGGGTCCATGCCTTAGAACCACAAATACCCTGTTCACATAACTTTGACCCCAGTTCAAGGATGTGAGGTCTTGCCTGGGCCCTGACGTGCTCCCTGTCCAGGGAACCTGGGAAAGGGGCTGGCCTTGGGAGGAGCTGCAGGGACATCACCTCTTTCTGCTGCTCCCCCACCCCACCCCTCCCAGGGGGCCTGGGGGCTGCCCAGCTGCCTCTGCCCTCCTGAGGTCTTGGCCCACTGCTGACACTTCTGCAATCCAGAGAAACACTAAATAAAGCAATACTGTTTGCCAACATCAGTCTGCTTGTGAATGTTAAGAAAAGGACAGGACCCCCAGAAGGCAGCCAGGGGCCTTGTATTAGAATTTTTGCCTTGTCCCCAGAAGGAAAGAGGCAGGGCTCCCTCCCCAGGGGAAGGGGCAAGTGTGGCCAATAGCTGCAACACGAACTTGCTTTTTCATTGACTGTCTCCCTCCCAAAGGGCTGCTCAGCCTGGCCCAGGGCCATGGACTGTGGGGAGGTAAACATCACACACAGTTCCTTCCCCGTGGCCTCAGCCCAGCAGGGAAGCCTGGTGCACAGAAATGCAGCCCAGTGTGGGAAGTGCAGGTGCCAAGGGGCAGACACACAAGAGACTGACTCCTGACTAGGGGGGCCTTTGCCAACATCTCACAGAGAAGATGACATTTGAGGTAGGTAAGGACATTAGCATTTGCAACCTAACAGGCCTGGGGCTGGGCTGCTCTCAGGTGCTTAGGCGGACGTTGTCACAGATGTGACTGAAACCAACTCTTGCTTAGCCTTTCCTTGTGGTGTGGTAGCAAGAGCCACCAACAGCACCAGACTTAATTGTATGAAGTTGGCAGCAGAAGCACAGAAAAAGTGCCTCTTTCTGAGTAATTCAAATCTCAGAGCCAATTCTCAGAGGACAACTCAAATGAGGTGCTATTCCCTGACCCAGTCGTCATAGTTAGGGAGGAGGGTTTATTCTGACATGTGCCTGCCGGGCCTGGGTCATGGGTCTACACCCCCCCCAAACCCCCCCCCCAAGTGGCATGTACCACACTTGACCCACAAGGACCAAGAGTGGGGGCAGATGACTTCCCAAAAGAAACTCAGCATTGCCTCCAAAAGAAAGGGAATTAGCGTTGCAAGCTGCAACCACAGAATGCATCAGCAGATGGCTAAGCATTTTTCTGAGCAGGAGCAGCATTGCAGGCAGAAAGAATGGCAGGCCTTAAAGACAAGAAAGTTCTAGTTTAGGGTCAGGCTACCTTCTGCATTTAGATTCATCACCTAGGGCAAAAGTTATCGATGAATGAGACACTGAGTTTGGTGTAACTGTCTTGAGCTTGACACTGTCCCGTGAGCACACCTAGATTTTGACTTCCAGAAAAGTGAAAGCACCACAGTAATTTCTCTGCTGTATCAGTAATAACTGTGGCTCTAAGAAGTCAACAGATAAGATAAACATCGTGTTAGGTGCAATGACCAGGTTTACAGCGGTAACAACTCCTTTCTGCAGCCAATTGGTATGCTCGGGAGAATGACATCACAGATGTGACCAAGAATGGTTTGCGCCCTGGCTCACATCCTGCAGGAAGTGCGATGCTCTCCAGAAGATATCTGTGAGTTGTAGGAAGCTAATTTTGGCTCTGGACACGATCCTCCACCCAACTCTACATTCATTCATTCAACCGACATTTACCTACCTGCCAGGCTTCCTGGGGGAGCCTTGGTACCTGAGATACAACAGGAACAGAAATGCCCCAAATCCATGCTTTTGTGGAGCTTACATGCTATAGGGGAAGAGAGGACAACACATAAACTAATATGTAAAATATACAATAGATTAAAAGGAGATAAGTGCTAGAAAAATAAACAAGGAGGAGAAGAGAGAGGAGTTGGGTGTGCACTTTGCAGTTTCAAATGGGCTGTGAGGGCGGGCCTCCCCAAGGGGTGGGGCGACACTGGAACAGAGACCTGAAGGGTGAGGGAGTGACTGGACACCCAGCAGAGGGAATGGCAAGTGCAAAGCATGGAGGCTCCTTAGAGAAGAAGGAAGGTGGTGTGGCCAGAGAGGAGTGAGCAGGGGAGGAGAGGGGAGAGAAGACAGGTGGGTTTGCATCTCACCTCCTTCAGATGTTGATTTTCTCAGCTCTTGGGATAGAATTAGGGAAGTTGGCACCTGCTCCTGGATTCCTCCCCACAAAAGTGTCTGTGGGAACAGCTCTCCCAAAGAGTACGGGCAGTGAGGGGGGGTTACTTTGCAGCAAAGCAGATGACTCTTTCTCAACAGTCCTACAGCATGTCGCTGCGCGGAAGGTCCGGCCTCCTGCCTTGGTTCCCAGTACGCCCTGCTCCCCTAGACCCTCCTTGGAGTCCTCTCACATTTCACCCCAGAGCTCTTCCCCAGTGTCCGACTCCAGATCTGGTCCTTGTCTCTGCAAAACTAAGGGCTACCCACTGGAGGTGGGGCATCTTTTTCACAGTGCAGAAGCTCCAGTAGAGAAGATTTCAAGTTACTGTCTCCTTTCTCTCTTTCTCCATCTCCATATGTGAATGGGAACAGGGAAGATGTGTAGTTTTCCACTGATACAAACTGTGTCTACACACACCCACCTTTTCTCTCTCACACATACTTTGGAACAGAGGTGTCAAACTCATTTTCTCCGGGGACCACAACAGCCTCGAGGTTGCCTTCAAAGGGCTGAAATAATTTTAAGACTGTATAATGTAACTACTCCTTAACTGTTAAGAAGTTGAAATTACATTCTGCCCTTTGAAGGCAACCACGAGGCTAATGTGGCTCCTGGTGAAAATGAGTTTGACACCCCTGCTTTGGAAGGTGTGATATTGTCGGTTTTCTCTCTTAATAATAATTTTTGTCATATTTTTAAAAGATTTTCTTCATTTACTTTTAGAGAGATGGGTAGGGAGTGAGAAGGAGTGGGAGAGTGGCATCAATGTGTGAGAAATACAGTGATTGGTTGCCTCTCACACTCCACCTACTGGGGGCCTGGAATGTGCCCTGACTGGGAATCAAACCAGTGACCTTTCAGTTCACAGGCCAGTGTTCAATCCATTGAGCCATACCAGCCAGGGCTAATTTTTGTCATCCTGATACAAATAAGCTTTCTGTTTGCCTTTTTTTTTTTCCTTAAGACAGAGTGGGTATGAGTAGCCGAATTCCAGAGGGTTCTGTTGCATTACTGTGGACTCGTGTAGTCCACAACCTGCACAGCTGTGCTGCTCTGGTTATTTCAGGTGATACAGAGCAGGTAGGCAGGTGGGTCGCTAACCTCCCTGCTCCTCTTCCATCGCTGTGATAAGGAATGTCTTACTTTGGATGGGATAGGGAGTAAAGACCTTTGGTGTTCTTCTCTTGAACAGGGCAGTCTTCCCTTTGTCACCCCCATTCACCTCTGCTTCTCCCCACCCCCAAACCCAACACCAGAGCCCTTTCTAAGCAAGAAGGTCACACTCTTTGTAAGGCAGGTCTCAGGCTTATGGGGTGGGGGTGGAGGGGCAAGAGCCGCCAGTATGGCTGCAAAGCCTGATGTAGGAAGGAGAAAAGAGGAGGAAGAAAAGTGAAAGGAGAAAAGGGATGGAGTGGACTTGTCTTCTTGTCCCAAGGCAGCTTCTGTTTCTACTCTGTTGTTCTCTGATTAGTAGATTCTCTATGCTCCAAGGAAGAACACAGTTCAGTAGCTGCTTGGGGCAATCTCCTTGCTTATTTTCCAGTTTAGTTATGATTTGTTTTTTGTCTCCCTTCCTTTCTTCCTTCCTTCCTTCCTCTTTCTTCCTGTCTGTGCTTTCCTTTTTTCCCTTCTTAGAGTATTCCCCCCACCCTTCCCTCATGCTCATATGCCTCTGAGGATGGGGCCTAAAGACATGGCTTCAGAGCCTCACGGGAAGTCTCTGGGTCAAGTCCTGCCTGAAAGCCAGGCCATCCTGGGAAGGTGAGGGGCAGGGACTTCTCTTTCCCAGAGGGCAGAATTCACATTGGGTGGCTTGTGCTGCTAGTTTGTGGTGACATGCTGTGACTAAGCCAGGGTCACCATGATGAGTCATCCATAGCAGGTAAGGTGACTTTGCTCCCCTCCCCTTCCTGGAGCAGGCCCAGGGGTGTGTGAAGTGGGTCTGGAAGAGGTGTGTTATTCGAGTAAGATCATAACCCAGGGCTGACTCATTCTTTAAAATGTCTATTTCTGCCATCCTCCCCCACCTGCCACCTCCACCATTCTTATCCCAGATGTCTGAGAATAAAACACAGTGACCATAGCTCTCTTTTCCTCCAGGATTTGAATCTCAGCTCTCCATTTAGCACCTCTGTCTTTGAACAAAAACAAAGTTACTTAAGCTCACTGAACTTCACTGTGAATGGAGACAGTTGTAAAATACCAACCCATAACGTCATTGAGAAGATTAAATAAAGCAATCCACACAAGGGCAGCACAATGTCCTGAGGGTAGTAGTCCCTGAATAAACGTTAACTGTTAGCTATTATAATGGAACATTTATGGGGTGTCTCCTACACAAGATGCTTGGCCTTTGAGGTGCTTTACTATGGGACACAAACAGACCTGCAAATGAAAGACTACAATACATTGGGTAGAACTGTAATGGAGATAACGTGAACACAGTGCTGGCCATGCAGAGAGGGAGAGATATGGTGGAAAGGAAAGGGGAGGCATTTGAGTTTGAGGTCCCAAAAGGAGTGGAAGGGTGTTTCAGAACGAGGAAACACAAGTGTCGTGTAGAAGCAGTAAGATGAGACTGTGGTCCACTTTTATGCTGTGAGCTCAACTGGGAGTTTGAACACCCAGCAACTGATAAAAATTGTACACAGGGTAGACAGTCTCCGAGTTGTAATTTAGAAAGAGCACACTGGCAGATGTGTGGAGTGCAATTAGGGGCAGCAAGACAAGCAGTCTGTGCAAAGGACACAGATACAGATATGAAATACAGAGAGAGAGACGATCGTGAAAGTACGGAGAGCAGAAGATACCTCTGGCCGCAATTACGGTTTAGAAGAATCTGGGCGGATGACTTGAGAGCCCCAATACAGAGAACTCCAGACTTCTACCCCACTTGGCACACTCTGTTCCCTTTGTCTTAAATGCCCTTCCCCTCTTGTCATTCGACATTCATTCAGCACATGCCATCTCCTCTGGGAAGCCCTCTTGCATCCATTTACAGACTGGATTAGGGGGGCCCTGCTCTACGTTCCTAGAGCATCTGTCCCTCATTCATTAGCATGGCATTCCTTTGGACTGTTTCTGATTCCTCCCCCAAGCCTGATAATTCATTGAGGAATGGCCTCAGCCTTGATTATCTTTGCATCCACAGGGCAAACGTGTCAATAACTTCTGAATGAATTAATGAAAACAGGAGCTTTAGGTGGTGTGGGAAGGCAGAAGCTGGAGGAACCGTCAGAAAAAGACCATTTCAGGTAGCTCAGGCCTTGGGGCCATATTATCTTTTCTATTTCAAATTTGTCTCAGAGTTGCTACCTTGAAGACCCGGGCTATTCAGGAATTTAAAGCCGGGTGGAGAGAGGAACCGCGTGGTCAACAGAAAAGACACAAACACCAGCCAACGGCAGGCTGAGGCCCCGCCCCATGGTCCTAGACTCTGCCTCTCTTCCCTCTGCAGTCCCGGTTCCCGCCAGGCGGCGACGCTCATGAGGCCGCATGCGCAGTGCGTGAGCGAGCTGTCCCTTGCCCTTCTCCCAATGGCGGGCGGTGGTCCCTTTCCCGGCAACCTCCCGGGGATAGGGAATGCGTCATTTCCGGTCGGGAAGGCCCGCGGCCGCCGCCGCCATTTCGGGCGCTGCTGTTAGGCTGAGACCCGAGCCGGTCCACTGGGCGGCGGGCGACGGGGCTGGAGAGGCGCGCGCGCGGCGGCGGCGGCGGCCCAGCGTGTAGGCACCGAGGCGGCCATGGCGGGCAACTTCGACTCGGAGGAGCGGAGTAGCTGGTACTGGGGGCGGTTGAGCCGGCAGGAGGCGGTGGCGCTGTTGCAGGGCCAGCGGCACGGGGTGTTCCTGGTGCGGGACTCGAGCACCAGCCCCGGGGACTATGTGCTCAGCGTCTCCGAGAACTCGCGCGTCTCCCACTACATCATCAACAGCAGCGGCCCGCGCCCGCCGGTGCCACCGTCGCCCGCCCAGCCTCCGCCCGGTGAGGGACGGACAGGACGGGAGGCCCCGGGCGGGGGTGAGGGCCGCGGAACTCTTCAGCCTGGCGGCTGCTCCTCTCGACCTGACCCCCACGAGGGACGTGGGCAGAGGGCTGGGGTGATCGTGGCAGGGGACGCCTTGCTGCCGGGGCTGGTTCCCACAGACCAGCGGGAGTGCGTGGGGGAGGAGGAGCCGCTGACCCAGGCCTCTGGGTGTGCCTTGGGAGGACAGCCCAGGGGAAGGGGAACTGCTTTGGCCCCAGGGTGGGGCCAGCGCCCGGCCCCAGGCACAAGGGCAGGGCTGGGCAACGTGGGGACAAAGAGCTGAGGGAGATGTTGGCACTGCGGGGGCATCACTTGGCAGCAGTGCCCAGAATGAATCCGATAATCCTACAAGTGGGTTTTTAGGCTTGAAACATTTCCTGCAATGTTGGAGAGCCGGGTTTGGCTATACTCCACTGGTGGCCTTTGGTAGGAAGTCACTACACACAGGCCAGGAGGGATGGAGACAACCTCAGGAAACCGGTCAGCTTTTTCCTTTCTTGGGCATTTTTCCAAAATACTTTTACCGTCTTTTCCCTCCGCGGAGGTGAGCCTAGTGACTTGATGAGAGAAGGAAAGCCTTTTGTGGCCAGCCCAGAATAAGTCTGTGTTCTGCTGACTGTCTAAGAGACCTTACTGTCCAGAAAACTGTTCTCCACAGTTAGGAGGTTCTAGTTTTCAAAGTGTTTAGTGGAAGGAAGATTTTTTTTTTTCAGGAAACAAACCAGAAATAAGCCAAGGGAAACAGTCCCTTCTCTGAAAGTGAACGGTAGGAACTTCAGTTTTCCTGGGACTTAAACATTGTCACTCTTGTACTCCAGGGCCTCTTCTTGCTCAGTAAGTTGGGGCTGCGGCCAGAGTCTTTTTAGATATGGGGAACATACTCTCGCCAGACAGATTCTGAGAATTTAAATGATCTGCATTGGGTCTTCCTTGTCAAGGGTCATTGAGATATGACTGTCTTACCCATGCCCTTGGCATTGTTGGGGGACTGTGAAGGAGATGGTGAAGTACAGAGTGACTCCGAGGTGATCATCAGTGTGACAGCACCGAGTCCTAGTGCCTTCTCACTGTTCCCAGGTTGAAGCATTTCCCTCCTGACCAGCGGAGGCTAGATACAGGCCAGTCTCAAGTGAGTTAGGAAGTTCCTGAACCAGCCTTTGCAGGTTTACCCTTTAAGGATAGTTCCAGTGTAAATTTATTTACTCTGGCCAGAAATGGGGAGACAGGGTAGTGAGTCTCTCTTGTTAATACGTACCAGTTTCAGAGAGTATGGGGTCTTGAAGTATTTAAATTATCCTAGGTTTTTCTCAGTCTGGTTGGTTTAATAGCATTATAACATGAGATGGGAATATTGATGTGACATGTATGCCCCATACCAGATATATTCTGCAAAATACTCTGGTATTCAGGGTGTTTTGTTACAGTACAGTGACATGATGGCAAACTGTCAGTGGAACTCAGTTCTCAACCTTTTGTTTGTGTGTGTATTTTATTGGTTGCAAGTTTTGGAATGGCAGCAGGCAGGTTTTTTAGTTTGAGCTTTCTCCACACCTTGGCATTTACTTTGATACTGAGTTCCACCTTTTCATAACATAGGAGTTCAGATCCTTGGCCCAAGAGAGGTGAAGATTGCCGAAGTTTGTCAATGGGGTGGGGAAGGTTCATGGGCAGTGTGGTAATTCCTTCTGCTGCACACCCTATTTTTCATGTAGGGTAATTGATTTACTAGTCTGTATAAAGAATATTTAATCTTTGTTCTCACCTTCCCCCTTCAAGCTCTTTTTCTTTTGAAACTACACAGATTTAAATATAAACCTTTGCATTTTAGAAGGACAAAAGACAAAGAATATTAAAAAGCTAATATTTACTGACTGGCTGTTCTGTGCCAGGTACTTTGCTGAGCGCTTTATACACCTCATCTCATTTACTGTCTACATACAGTCTAGTGAGGAGTGTATTGTGATCTCTTTATTTAAAGAATTCCATTTTATAGATGAGAAAACTGAGAATCAGAGAGTCAGTAACTTGCTCAAGGTCACACAGCTTGTAAATGCTGAGCCAGAATTTGAACCCAGAAATTCTGACCTGAGAGCTGACACTATTACACTGTATTCCTTTCTATCAAATCCAGTTTACCTTAAAAAAAAATTTATTGATATGAGAGTGCGTGTGAAACATTGGTTTGTTGTTCACTTAGTGATGCATTCATTGGTTGCTTCTTGAATGTGCCCTGACTGCGGATGGAGCCCGCGGCCTTGGTGTATCGGGGCAGTGCTCTAACCAGCTGAGCTACCTGCCCAGGGCCAAAACTAGTTTCCTTTTGAGATCCCAGCAGTGGTCCTAGAGGACTCAACACTTCTGTGTCTGTCCTGGGGCCCCAGATTCTGTTTACAGACCAAAAGGGAAGGGTGGTGAGGAAATTGACAAAAAGAAAACAAGAAATTGGCGTTAGTGTGCAGATAGTACACATCTGCCACCTAAAAGTCAATGATGAAGAGGCTTTAAAATCATTATTTGGCAAATTGAATATAGAAAATGAGATTTTTGCTTAGGATGATAATAGTGTATCTTGTGGGCATAATAAGTTTTTTTTAATTTTGCGGGTACATTTATTAAAGCTGCAGACAGTGACACAAAGGGATAGGCTTAGGGTGGAAGAAGCAACAGGAGAGAATCTAGGCGGTGCTCTGCTCTGGCTCCCTGGAAATGTAGGAAAGAGGTGAGCCAAGGGGGTGCTGCTGTCAGCTCACTGAAAAGTTAGAGAAAAGGGGCCTTGGGGATAGGGTCAGGGGGTCCTCCTGGGACAGGCTGCCCACTGCTCCCTCGGTTGCAAGTCTCATGGGGACCCTGAGCATTCAGGAGAGAAAAGTGAAGGTGCACACCTGCGAGGGGAGGAGGGTGTGGGCATGCCCCGAAGAAAGCCTGCTGTATAGGTGGGATTAGTTTGGAAATGGCTTAGATAGTTTGTAGAGGCTTAGGGGTAAAATAGACCAGAAATTCTGAACCTTTTTCCAGTGAACCTATTTTTAACTTATCTTGGGTGTTCAGCTCTTGCTGAATATGGATGTGGCCATAGCCTGGGAGTGCCCTGGCTGTGCTCCAGTGCTGTAGGGCTGGGCTTGGTCAAGTCTGTGGGTCATACTCTGTCAGGTGGGACTTCAAGGTATACATCTTGGGAAGGCTTTGCAATCATTGATCCACTCATTTCTTCCTCTTGGAACAGTGAGGTGTTACTAGATCTTGACCGGTCGACAAAACTAAGTAAGCGTGAGGTGGGTGAATAGTTACAAGCTTGAGCTCTGGAGCCTGGGTTTGAATCATACCTGACATTTACTACTTAGTGTGACTTTGGGCAAGTTCTTTAACTTTCCTCTGCTTCAGTTCCTCATGTGTGAAAGCAGGAAAATAGTAATATATTGTAGAGTCATTGGGAGGGTAAAAGTTTTAATGCATTAAATCTTTAGGAATGGGCTGGCATATAGTAAATACCCCATAAGTGTTAAGCTATATTAATGTTATGAACGTAACTCTAAGGTTGGGAGGGAGGAGTTGAAACAAAATGGAAAACTTCTCAGCTTTGAGAGGGTCCAGAACACATGGGTAGTATGCATGCTAAAACAGCATGTCTTAGGCCCTGGCCCATGTGGCTCGGTTGATTAGGCGGCATCCCACAAAGTGGAAGGTCCCCAGTTCAATTCCGGTCAGCATACATGCCTGGGTTTACCGGTTTGGATCCCTGGCTGGGGCACATGCAAGGAGAGGCAGCTGATGAATGTTTCTCACATCTATGTTTCTCTCCCTCTCCCCTCTCTAAATCTTTACATTAAAACAAAACGAAACAAGAAAAATCCTGGCTGGTGTGGCTCGGTGGATTGAGTGTTGGCCTGCCAACCAAAGGGTTGCGGGCCAGGTTCCTGGTTGGAGGCGTGTGGGAGGCAGCCAGTCGGTGTTTCTCTCACCCATCCATGTTTCTCTCCCTCTCCTTCTCCCTTCCCATCTCTCTAAAAATAAATAAAATTTTAAAAAATACCCAGCATGTCTTAGGGACTAAGTGCTAGGGTGGGGGTGGGGTACATCAAGAAGTGTGAAAGGACTTTGGATCCAGTACATGGAAATAGGATGGTGCCTATTACATGCCTGACTGAAAGCTGCCCACCTACTGCCCTAGTGGGTGAGGGTAGCGTAGAAGCTTACTTCATTTTGGGGGTTGAGGCAGACAGAAGCTTGGGTGGTGATTGTGCTGCTAAAGCCGCTTCTCTGGGCATCCTGTGGGACTGCTGATTGCCCACTGCCCCCCCCCGGCCCCCCACCCTTTGTACCTTCAGCATCTGTTTCATTTATCTCATCTAGGCAGTTCTCAAGCCTGGTCCTCAGGTTTTATCCCCCAGTATGAGTATCCATTCAGTGGTCCTGGAGAAGTTCTTCACTGACCTAATAGATTTTACATCCCCCAGAAAAGATTCCATGGTAAAAAGAAGTAGGTTTATTTGTTACAAGACTTCTCCAAGCCTTTACTATGCCCATGTGAAATTATGACCCTCCAAGAGAGGCAGGTATTGGATTCTGGGATTTTCAAACTTACTTGATCACAGAACTTTTTGATAGTACACATGATCTTAGCCAGAAGGCCCAGAAGCGATGACCACAGAACTTGCTGAGAAGCAGCTTGAGATTCTGTGGAATCTTCTCTGGGAAACAGCAGACTTGGGATTTGGGGATAAATTGGAATTTGCTGAAGAAATTCAAAGGTTGGGGTGTATTAAACTGAATTTTCCTTCTTTTTTTTTTTTTTTTTTTGAGCACCTATAATATATTGGCTACTTTTGGGAACTTTATTAGGTAGGTATTTGGCCCCATGAGATATTAAAAAAATGGTTCATACAGCTTGTAAATGACAAAGAATTCATCAAACCCAGTCTGTCTGCATCTACAAAGTACCATGCTAATATCCACCGTTAGTCTATTTGTTTAGGAGACTAGGTATCTTGACACCTTGTTAGGGTGCCCTCACAAGTGGAAGTCAGTGGTCTTTTTAGCCCTTTGTATTGGATAGGCAGTGGGGAGTGTTTATCTAAGCAACCTCTGTAATTAGCATAGGCTGAGGAGAAGGAAGAGGGAATGAAAGGGGAAAGGGAGTTACTGTGAGATCAAGAAGAGGCTAGCAGTGGAGCCGTCGCGCTGGTGTCCTTGCCAGAAGTGCCTTGACCTGTTCTAGGCTGCAGAGCTCTTGTGTGTTCTTCATAAAACTTGGAGGGAGTGGTAGGGTAAAGACTGATGTAACCCAGGGGCTAAAATGCTGAAATGTAATAAGATGAGCATGTACAGAAACCAAAACAACTGCTTGTATTGATTTTTTAAAATATTTTTGTTTATTTTTAGAGAGGTGAGGAGGGAGAAAGAGAGGGAGAGAGACATTGACGTGCAAGAGAAACATCGATCGGTTGCCTCTCGCACACTCCCCAACCGGGGACGTGGCCGACAACCCAGGCATGTGCCCTGACGGGGAATGGAACACGCCAGCACTCAGTGTACTGAGCCTCGCCAGCCAGGGCTGCTTGCGTTGATTGTGATTTCTGAATGTGTTAGTTTAAACTGGATGTTCAGAATCCAGCACAAGTTCGATGCAGAACAAGTCAGTGAGGTTTTCTAAGTCCCAGCAAGGAGAACCCTTTTGTTGGTGCTGTTCTCTAGACTGACTGACTGTCCTGTCTGCTTCCTTTCCTGCCCTTCTATTTCCTGCATTTGGCTCTTTGTGGTTGGAAGGAGATGAACTAGGGAAAAGGACCTGGAACACATGGTTGGGGTGAAGTTTGGGCTTCTCTGGAACTTGTATATTCTTTTCCCGTCCCTTCCCTTCTGGATTTGGATCAACAAAGCTTGACCACCCCATATGTCTAACTGTTCCAATAGTACACCAAAATAAGTGTTCCTCTGTGGAATTATTATAGTGCCATTAGAATAGATGAAGAATTTACAGGTAATGTTGAAGACTTCCCTTGGTGTTTTAACCTGTGTTTCTGTGACCATTGGGATTGCAAAGCTGGGCAGGAAATGGTAATGGACCCAGTTTACACCATGAAGCATTTGCATAAGAATTAGCTATCTTCCTACCTTTATGGCAGATAAGCTTCAGTGTTGAGAATTCTCACACTGATCTTGGTAAGGGGCTTGGCTTAGTGGTCTTATTTGTTTTAAATGCCACACCCCCACCCCCACCCCCACCCCCGCCCTCCTAGTTTTTTTTACTTGGACTAGTACAGTAATGGAGCCATAACAATGGATGACGGAGTGATTGTGTTCTTTCTGAGAATTAAAAGGGTACCTTGCAAATGTTTAGGGATTGTCAGAACTGCTCTTTCATTGTGGTTTTGTTGTATCTGAGAACACGGTTTGTTGCTACAATATTGTGTGTGTGTGTGTGTGTGTGTGTGTGTGTGTGTGTGTGTGAGAGAGAGAGAGAGAGAGAGAACACATCTCCAGTTGAAAGTGAAAGCAGCGGCGGGGGTGGAATGATGTCTTCCTAAAACATACTGCTTTGCTTCTTGCTCACCAAGCACACTCTGTATGCCTTTGTATTCCCAACTAAGCTGTGAGCTCAAAGCTGAGAATGAATTTTCATTTAACTTTCCGTCTTTAGAGTTGTATTCATTAAGAGTAACATCGAACACTTCCTGAGCACTCACTGTCTGCCAGCCACTGTCCAAAAAAAGACGACGAGTGAAAGCCATTTTGTTGTTGCCCCTTGGCATGTAGTTGGGTGAACTCTAGCAAGGGAGCTTTGCTCCCCAGGCGTTATCAGGACCATTTTTCTAAAGCATGGCTCTTCGCTGATGTGAGGTTCTCCCTCCTGCTCAGCCCCAGAGCCTTTCTTCAGCCAGCAGTGCTACGTAGGCCTCCTTGGAGCTCACAACTGACCCTGTCCTTAACACAGTTCAGCTGGCCTAAAGAGTCACTGAATTGGCTTAGTGCTGACAGGCAAGGTGGCCGTGCATCTCCTTGCCTTCCAGACTTGAAGAGCAATGATCTCTCATTGGTGATCTACTTTAGTGATGAGAAACTCCAGAGTATAGCACCACCATGCTCTGGTGTGTGGTCATAACCAAGTTCTTGTCTCCAGTGCTGTACTTGGAACTGTTGGGCTTATGTTCTGCTGGTGCCTAAGTGTTTGCCATAGATGGACAGTCCAGGTCTGGGCATCTATTTTATCATCTTCAGTTGGGGAAACAGCCAGCGTTACTGAGTGTGGGCTGTTAACTTGTTTTAGCCTACAGCTGTGAATTCCACAGATGGACTTTTGTAATTTAAGAAATGTGCAACTCTCCTTTAAGTCATGTCTTGGTCTCATCATTCTTTGGTTTGCAGACCCGCACTCAGTCTGCTGAGCTACATCAGCCCGGGCTCTGTCATCATTCATTTGGGTGAAAAAAGAAGGCACTCGTCAGTACTCGTTCTGTACTGAGGACTTTTGTTTAACTTGCAAAGCTTATCGTTTCACCCCTCCCCAGTAGAGAGTTTTAAATGTAGTTTTTCTGGTCATTCTGGAGGATATGTTTTCTAACATTAAACAAAATAATTTGGTCTCATTTTTTGAGTGGGAAATTAATTTAGACATCTGGACTACTACAGTGTTCCTATTTCATAGCATTAATCACTGTGGTTTTTGGACGGGTGGGCCAGTGTAAATACAAGTGGAGAGGGTACATTGGCTGTTTTCCCTTAAAAAAGGACTTAAACAAGTAACCTTTACAAAAAAAGTACAAATAATGTGAAAAACAACTAAAGATGATACTTCAAAAGAGATAACATTTCTGAATAAGCTGGCAGTGATTTTTTAAAAAGATTTTATTTATCTACTATTGAAGGAGGAGGGAGGAAGAAAGTGGGGGAGAGAAACAGCAATATGCAAGATACATTGATTGGTTGCTTCCTGTAAGCCCTCAACTAGGGATCAGGCCCACAACCCAGGTCTGTGCCCTGACTGGGAATTGGACCAGCAACCTTTCAGTTCACAGGCCAGCACTCAGCCACCAAGCCACACCAGCCAGGGCAGGGTTTGTTTGTTTGTTTGTTTTTTAAGATTTTGTTTATTTTTAGAGAGAGGGAGAAAGGGAAAGAAATATGAATATGTGGTTGCTTCTCACGTGCCTCCTGTTGAGGACCTGGCCTACAACTGAGGCATGTACCCTGACTGGGAGTCGAACTGGCAACCCTTTAGTTCGAAGCCTGCGCCCAGTCCACTGAGCCACACCAGCCAGGGAAGTTTGTAAAAACGCTGATTTTTAAAATGCTGTTTTGATAAGGACATGGGGGAAATGGGAACTCACAAACCACTGTGATATGTTAGTGGTATGTTACTAACTCCACTGATGGGAGTTAGTAAGTATACAAACTTTTTGGAGGGCAATTTGGCAACATAAATCTTTTTTTTTTTTTTAAGATTTTATTTATTTATTTTTAGGGAGGGAGGGAGAGAGAGAAACACCAATGTGTGGTTGCTGGGGGCCGTGGCCTGCAACCCAGGCATGTACCCTGACTGGGAATCGAACCTGTGATGCTATGGTTCGCAGCCCAAGCTCAATCCATTGAGCTACGCCAGCCAGGGCTCATCATGGTTTTTTTTTTTTTTTTTTTTTT